>JAQIXX010003457.1:0-19611 GCA_034700605.1 Willowsia nigromaculata | reverse complement strand
CTTGCCTGCCTGCAGCTTGCAAGTACTTGCGGGTACTTGCAAGCTGCAGGCTTTCTGGCCCGTGGCTCCCGGCTCTAATTCCTACGAGCAGAAGTATATTGTAACCACTCTAGTAAATCAAATTCGCTTCCATTTATGCATGAGAACGTTGTCTTAAGTGACATATTAATAATGCATCTTTTCTGTTTGAGATTTGAAATCTATCCATTATCATAATTCGTTTTCTACTAGTTGAGGAAAAACTCTTAGTTCTTTACGACTAAAACTTATGTACTCTTTGCTGGACACAAAAAGGCAACAACGAAGCTCTCTTATAGTAAGTAATCCTTCGTTATATGCACTGGATTAAGCTGTCTTCTTTCTATATGCAAAACTATAGAATGGAAAACTGTTCGCTCAGGCTACACAATAAGTAATTTGCAAAATAAGTAGCAAGCAAGCCAACCGTCCCTCCTCCAATTGGCCTTGAAACGAGCGAGAGGATTGGCTGGGTTCAAAGGACGGGACAATGATTTTCAGAGGAAGCGAATAATCTTATCCACATCAACATGAAGCCTCAATGTAGATTTTAAAACTTTTATATTCTATAGTGTAAAAACTTTGCATTTCAGCAATAATAATATGAAATTCAAAAATACGGCTGGGTTTATAGTCGTGATACTCGTGATCATGATGGGAAGACGGCATCACGGCATGTCTATAAGGTTTTATGACTCATGTATGTAATATTATGAATTAGTGTATAAGCATACTGACACACGGACCCACTAAAATGTTTTTAGATTTCATGTACATTTTTTGTTGAAGAACTACCATTCAGTTTGGTTGTTGCTTTCCACAGGAGACGTCTGCTCTGCTGGTTACGTGTGTCACTATTTTCAATTACAAATCCCTCCGGTCCATTTGTAAGCCTCAAATCTTAATTCAACAGAAAACTCGAACAAAAGGTAAGTTAACTGTATAAATAGTTTTAAAGCTTAAATATTCAACCCAGATATTATACAACTTTGTTGATGAACATAAAATTTTAATTTTGCTAGCAGACATAACGTCTTTTAACATTTAATAAAAAATCTTTTGTCAATATCAAACCGGCGACATTGTAAGCATGCTTCTTTCCATAAATTAGCCTTGATCGTTTAATTTTTCTGCAGATCAGATCTGAAATCTCAACAATGGCTGAATCATACAAGCTAACATACTTCAACTTGAAGGCACTAGCGGAACCCATCCGGCTAATCTTTGCGTATGCTGGAGTTCAATACGAGGATAACCGCATCGAACGGGAACAATGGCCGGAGCATAAAGCTAGTAAGTTCTTGGAATGTTTTTACATGTATTGTACATTATAACATTCTCCAAATAATTCCATATAAGTAATATATTATATAGTATCAAAATAGTATAGAATATGCACACATTTTAGTGGCAAAACAAATTGCACCGACTGTTGTTTTCATACAAGAATGAGTCCAATATTGGTGCACGAAACATGACCAAATACGTGATGGAAATATCGATTTTCAATTTTCCAATCATAATCTAATATCCATCTCATTCAAAGCTTGCAATGTCGTCAATTGACGTTTGCACAAAACATATTCATTATCTGAGTTTTAATATTAAGCATGACTATTACTTGCTGAGAAGAAGCTATAAATACACACATGTTATTGGTAAAGTAAAGAATCGGAAAAGTTCTGATGGGGAAAATCTTTATTGTTAGCACAAAATTGCAAAAACGATTTAAAAATTATTATCAGATTAACTGATTAAGCCGAACCCATTTGTCAAAGTACTCTGTCTACGGACAGCTAGACATCGTATTTGTTTTACCTTTACATGTATAATCAGATAAAGTTTACCTTTCGAACCAGACGTAGACACGTGCTATGCCTATTATATGTATGCATGATTTCCTCTTTGCAAAAAGAGTTTTAATTTTTATTAATAATCCCTCTGAAAATACAATGAGACAATTCGTAGGAGAAGCAGAACATGTTATCGTATGATGCTAGTTTTAAGGATTTTCTGTTCTTAGGCTAGTTGGCTTTGTATTCAACGTTCTCTCTAAACCCTTACATCCACTAATCTATTCTGCCAATGTTACTTAGGCTACCCTGTGATAACTATAAGTGCTCGTCATTTACCAGAAGCAGAATATATAATCGTCGAAAATCATTCAACCATTAATTTTCAAACTGAGGTCGGGTATGCTGATTAAAATCACACGATTCACAGGCATAATGTGGATCACTAATGGTTAGTATGAGTATGTACTTTGTATCTGTATTTTAAAATATCATTATGTAACGATATTATGGTAAAAAAAATAGCTCATACAAAGTGCATTATTGGTATGTACATTGTACGTTATAATAGGAAAGAATGCTGTCTATTCATATTGCAGCAATCCAACCATTATGATTCATTTTGTGGTGCAGTCGTTGAATAGTTTAGAAAGGAGAAACCAATTTACCATGCATTTTTTGTTCCTATTCCTGCGTAACCTTCAAATGACATGGTGGTGATTGTAATGGCAAACTTTGCGTTGTGAAGAGTAAAATTCGCACATGACTAATTCCATACCCATCCGAGCATTGTTACTGCATTGTTACGAAATAATAGAGTTTGTTGTTAGTAGTGTCAGCTTTGCATGAAATGAGAATGAAAATATTTTGATGATGGTTGGTCACATTATGCTGAACTGGTAAAATGTTAGTGAATACAATTGGAATTGGAACACCTACATAAGATACTAACAGCGGCAAAAAAACAATAAAGCAAGTATCAATTATATTTTGGGAATAGCAGCTTCTTACCTACCGACCCGTGTATCATGAGCGACATATGTAACAAAAATTTCGGTTTTAATATGTTCTCAGATTACCCATGGGGTCAACTTCCAGTTTTGCAAGTTGGAGACAAGACCTTATCACAGTCCAATGCTATAGGACGGTACCTTGCTAAAAAGTACAATTTGATAGGTGACGATGAGTGGGAAGCTGCACAAATGGATGAATATGTCGATGCTCTAACTGATCTTCGACATGGTACGTACTATCCATCTCTTATGGTTTAAAAAATGGTATATCTGCCTTGTTTGGGAGTAGAAATCATAAAAACCCTTTCGTGTCTACACAGAATGGAGAAAGTTTTTCATGGAGCAAGATGAGAACAAAAAGGCTGAATTGAAGAAAGCATTTTTGGAAACTGCAGTTCCCAAGTACTTTTCAAAATTTGAAGCCCAAGTCAACGCAAACGAGGGTCCATACATGGTTGGCAAGAAGCTTTCTTGGCTTGATCTCCAAATGGCCCATTTCTTGGAATTTTTTGAGGTCCAGGAACCAGGCATTGTGAATTCTTATCCAGGATTAACTAAACTACGACAAACCGTGTTTGAGATTCCTCAAATCAAGGCATGGGTTGAAAAACGTCCGGTTACCCAGTTCTAAAGAAGGTGATGATATTTCAGTGTGATGAAAAGTTCTATATGAATACCAATACTTATAAACACTACCATTTACAATAAAAACATTATTTAAAAGTTTGTTTGGAATTACACCGATGATATTTTCTTGTCTCAAAACATTTTTTTCTTGCTCTTCATGAAATAAAGGATAACCTTGCAAAAATAACTATAATACCAGTGCAATGTTACATCATTTAAAAAGTTTACTTTGGGATTTTTTGTTTCGTCGTGTGCGACCATGTCCTTGTCATTGGCCTAAAACTATTTCGCATTCTTTCAAAGAACATTCATGAAAAGGTTAGCCAATCAATAGTAAGATTTTTGAGTTTTACTCCCGTCTTAATATTGTCGGTACACCATTAGCGGACACGCCGGCACACTATGGTTGGAAAACAAAGGCATTTCAAGAGCAGGAAGCAAGCACCCTAGGATTTCAAAACTTCCTGAAAGTATTTTTTTTTAAATAAGTCATGCGATTGTGTATTTCATTGCCGTTCTTTTACCTGATAATTACTGAAATCCTGAAGGATGGAGCTGTCTTTGCAAAGCGACGAAGACCACCGGGAATCCGGAAAATTCAAAATTCCAGAACCCGTTTCCAGCAAAGAATCAATCGTCTGGGTCCAGGCAAGATTAATTTAATCAAAACTGGGCAAATGGGAAGGAGCAGAGGGCTTCCATCTGGCTTTATCTTGCTGAATGGTGAAGTTATCGATTCGACAAACAAGATCGTACAGAGAATGATTGCTAGTGGCACTGCGTACTACAGTTACAATGACAGATATAGTCAAAGACCACTATATGTGCGACCTGGAAATGAACTTGGCTGGCATTATGTGGTCTTTCAAGATCCATTCTACTGGCGGGGATCTGGCCATTTAATTTTGTTAAGGAAAGTTCTTGGAGTTAACATCAATAAATCGTTTTTGCAGCATGATACACTTTATGAAGCATACACATTGTCATTAAGGTATTTAATTGCTCATACGAGGAACGGCGAACTAAAATAAAAGTAAAAGCTCCAACCGAAGAACGAATTATTATTTTTTCCACAGGGTGTCCATGCATCCCCGGGTGCACATAAGAGATCCCCTTTACCGTCAAAAATTGAAGAAACGACAAAGGAAGATGAAAAAGATTTTGGAAAAGCGAAAACAGTTTCGCGGAGGTGGAGTTAAAAATCACTTAACAGACACCAAAGGAAGACCAGGAAAACGGAAAAAAAGAAGCACAATCGAATTAAATGTGGCTACTTTGAATGGAGGGGACTGCATAATAAAACGGCTCAATGTCACAGATGCCTTTCTAAAGATGAAAAGCTCAGTGGGCAGCAAGTATAATAGTAGCTTTGAACCAGAAGAGCCTCACAGATTCCTTCGTGCTACCCAAATTCACATGATGCCAACTCCGCACTGAATACAATAGATGTGTTAATGGATCCACGTGCGATTGTGTTTTGGTGTTTTGCTGCAAATTGCAATTTTTTACACGTTTCCTCTTAAAATAATTTGTGTATTAAGATTTGGTTTTATACAATTTTCAATGTACGTACCTATATAAGCAGATCGTTTAATCATGAACTTATTTGTGAAGTATTGTATGAATAAATAACTTTATAATAAAAACAGAATAAAAAATAGCGAAACATATTAATAGGCATAGAAAAGTACATACGCATGTAACCCATGTATTGCATGTTGAAAATCTCGTTCGACACTTGGTATGATTATGCAACATTGTTTCGTTATCTTTATGGAACATACTAAATTATGTAGACTACACCAAACTAAAAAAAACAATACGGGACATCTCTGTCTATTGATGCGATGCGTTGATGCAATATTACATATACAAATTGAAATAAAGTACACTATAGTTTTCGATTATCCACGCCTCATTATTACTGTCACAATAAACATTTTTGCCATCTCGCAACAAACCTTGAGTACCTGGGAAACAGTATAGAGTCCTCTTTTCTTTGTGACTTCCTGTCTTTAAAACGCATATATAAATGCGGGAGGATCCATATTGTATTAGTTGTAAATCAAATACGGAGTGACTCAGGAATCGTTGTCGACAATTCAGTTGAATCTCCTCTTGTTAATTTCTGCCTACATTTGGAACACAGCTCGACCATGCTCTTGCCAAAATTGGTATATTATTCCACTAGTACACAATTGCTGCGCAAGTCAAAATTTAAACTCGTTTGTGAAACTTAAAATTTCGGTTTTTGTTTTGTTAATGACGTAGATTATCGTGTACCTGGTACTTGCCATTGTTGCCACACTTGGACTCGATCAAACTGATGCTCAGGGAATAAAGCGGAAAATTCATTCCAAGAAACGGCATATTCATGGGGGACACAGTCGAGGATTCGGGGGAAGAGGAATCGGTCATCGACATTACGGATAATTAGTAATATTTAACAGTATTAGGTGCAACATTCAACAATGAGTTTGATATTTTTATTGCGATATAATTTTTATAAGTTGCTAACTTTATTTATAAAATAAGTTAAAGTACAGTAATATAACATGGCGTTGTCAGTCAGTTTACGTCAGGAAACAAAATAAACATGTATTTTTACATTGATTTGTAGTCTGTTCAAGGAAATGTTAAGATTCACTCAGAAGTCATATGCATATTATATCGTACATAATAAATATGCACACGTACTATTACCTATTATACCTGAGTTGCATCCTATCTACAACCATTAATGAATTCGCCGTTTTGAATTGATCAAATCCATTACAGCCATTAGTAATTAGGCGGAGGCTTCGTCCCACCATACTGGGGTCTACGTTGATCCTCCGCTATTCTTTCGTTGATATAGGGCAACCATTTAGCTCTGTTAGCACTGAAGATATGGAAAGCATCACTTGTTGGACGGCTTAAGAACGGACGAACTGCTTCAAAAATCACGCTGATGGTGGAAGGAGCTGTTAGAAAATATTCAATGTTTTATTGCAATTCTGTTAATTCATATTACTTATTACTCTATTTCGTTTCATATAATCTATAAATTCTGATTTTTGCCTTTGTATAACATCACGAATTACTTGGTGAATTCATAATAATATTATGTACGAAGGTAATAATAGCAGTTTTCGCGAAAACTGAAACACGTTTTTCCAATCAGTATAATTATTGTAATCTCCAATACATATCTCAGCATGTCATAGTATCGTATTGCGTAACAAAATCAGCTCGAAGCTTTCATTCATTAAATCTACTCCAGAAACAACTTTTGACTGCGGCTCATGATGATAGCAGCATGCATGTAGGTAATAATGTAACTTGATATGTAACTTGATAATGGAGCTTACCATCAATAACTATAAATTCATCCAGCCATCCATGGTAGTTGTTTTCAAGACTCTGTACAAATTGAATCCATAATGGGACACCTATAAATACGAAAATAATGGATAATGTGGATGGGATAAAATATGCATAAAACATAAACAACTACAATGTTCTGTCTAGGTATTATTTCGATTCAGGTCGAATATCAGGCTCAGACTATCAAGGACGAGATTCTGAATTTAAGAAAAAACTGAATTTAAATAAGGTATGCAAATCAAGAATTTTCTGGATTTTTTTAAAATGATTATCTGGACCTACATTCAAGTAGCAAACATAATGTATATCTTTGCACACTTTGTTGCCTTATTGCCTTGCTTGATTTAGCTGAGCGTTGCGACTGCTTGTCATGCCTATGTCATATTTAGCTGCCCATCAGTAAACAGGATTCTAACTAAACCCTAATACGCATTTTCAATTTTGCTTGGCGCACCACTTTCTTAAAAAGCCGACTTGCCTTGCTTGATTTAGCTGAGCGTAGCGACTGCTTGTCATGCCTTTGTCATATTTTGCTGTCCATCCGTAAACAGGATTCTAACTAAACGCGAGAACGCATTTTCAATTCTGCTTGGCCCACCAGTTTCTTAAAAAACCGACGAAAGCCCTATTGATTTTGAGCCGGACCGGACAACTTAAACCTTTGTGGCCATATTGCAGCTTTCAAATTTCCAGTCTTTATTAACATCAAATGCCAATGTTTATTGCACACTGAAACTTTAGAAATTTTTTGCAGGTTTCAACATGACAAAAAAACGCACCTTAAACGTTGGAATTTTCTTTGGTGGCCAATGCAATGCCGCGTTTTGATATATATTTTTATCTTTTGAAAGTGTGGACTATGGACTATATTTACTTGTCTGGTTAAAACCCGGAATAAGTAACCTTTAACTTTCAAATTTACATTTAAATGTTAGCCAAATGAGAACCAATGCTCACTGTATTATGTAATGAATACTACCATCATTACCTTAAGATGATCGTCTACTTAATTAAATAGTTATAACCTAATAGGTTTCAGTCTTAAATATTAGACTTACAGAGGGGACAACCGTGCTCGATAAGATTGAAGCCATCAGCATTACCCAGTACTTTCCATTGTGTAACCTTGAATAAACAAAACGTACATAAAGTATCAACACAAACTTTCCTGAAAAGTGCATCAGTTATTTTATGTAGGCTAAATTTCAATTAATTACATTCATTCCTTTAGCTTGTCGTTCAAACACTTGCATTGTAATATTCTCCATAAGATAGTCCAGGTAGCGCAACAGCCTTTGTCCTTTTCCTTCCAGAACAGAACGCCTAATGTCCCATTCATATATATCGATAACCCCAACTAAATTACGAAGGAAAAATAAAGTTATTACAATGAAAAGGGCTCCGCTGGGGTTTAAGTCATTTGTTGAGCGTGATAATAAGTTTTAAACAAGCAAAGAGCTATTCCGTTCCTGTGTTTGAATATAAAAATTATTGTTCACGTAGACTTGGATTAAGTTAAACGCGTGATTGAAACATGTCTCTCTGTACTGCAACACGTATTAACCCATCTCTGTTACAGGAAATTATCCAGTTCATACTTTCATTTTAATGTAAGCGTGCATCCCCATACACTACAAGCATTGTTAGTTTTAATATTATAATCATAATTCTCAAATTCCAGTAACAGTTTTTTAAAGGAATTATTTACATCTTAGGCTTATTATTAATTTCCATGCAAAGGCTCGCTTGATATATGTCATTCGAAAAACAAGACTTTTCAAGTTTAGATTTGATTTCCATAGACTGATTGTGAAGCCACCGGGTGGCACGAGAGAATGAGCTTAACCATTTTGAATGAGTTGAATCATTCAAGACAATTATATAGGGTGTTGGTGTCGGAATGACATATTATCGAATCACAACGTGAAGAAAAGGATTGTTGCCTGCTTCCTTTCCATCTCGAGCTCATGCGCAACTTTATTTCTAGTTTAATTGAAAGTTTTAATGAGTTGGTGAACTTTACCGGGTCTCCCTTCCTTGTCCTGTGTGTCAATTGTCGCGGGATAATTTTTTCGTACGTCACTCCAGTCCTCGAGAAGTATGTTGTCGATGTTGTTTTCTTTTCGCCATCGCAAATTCTACAATAAGAGTGAGAAGAAATTTTCTATTCGATGAATTGAACTGGAAAAACTCCCAAGTTTAAGTAAATATCATACCTGACGCAGCATATTTTCTGCAGCATTTTGGTCGAAATTTCGAGCTACAACAAAATTGTCATTTAATAAACAAAAAGCACGGTTGTAACACAGTTATACTTACTACATAATATCTATCAAAACTTTACGCGTACCTCTTAGCCATCGTATTAGATAAATATCTGTTTTCTGAAAATCATGTTGTAACAATGGGGCAACTCGATCCCGAAACTATAATAAGTAAACAATTTGAGTACTTTTTAAATTCAATAACTTTCAGTTAACATTTTTTATTTTCACATTGAATACCTTGTCTAGTGCAATTTTCTCTCTTAAGGTCAGTGACAAATCCTTGTCTACGCTTATTCCTTCGGCAAAATTATTTAACACAATGACAAAAACTGCACAAGGCAAAAATATAGCCTGAACCTTCATGTTGAGAGAATAACTTTTTTGAACGATTTTCTTTATTGAATATTGGAGCAAATTCAAGTTTCACTCTGCTCATGCCCGAATCTCCACCGTGAATAATGTTTCATGACATTCCAGTTCCCTCATCATATAAAATGTTTGGTTAAGGGAGAAACCATTTGGCTAGCAAATACTGCCAATTCTTATCATAAAAAAAGATACACGAAATTCACATGTCCATGCAATTCTTATTTACTTAAACGTATTCTTTGAAAAATTTAATTGCACTTCGTACCTCCATACTAAACAAATTTGCATAAAAGGAGATGGATCTTCTGGCTAGAGAGATCGAGAAGAAAAACTTGCTCAATTTCAGGTGTTTTAGAAGTAAGAAACAAGTTCATGGCTGGAGTAGTATCATTCCACTTAAGCATGGTCGTTTTTTATTAGTTTAATGATTTCATATAAAACAGACAAGAATGATTTGGCATACTATGAGATTTGACGGATACATCGTCTTATTAAATAACATTAGGTGTATCATTTTATTGTGTGTCTAGAATCATACCTATAATTATCTATTATTGGCTTCTTTAGAATGAAAATTTTTGGATGTAGCATGCACGTTTTTTATAAACTCCGTTCTAGATGTACGGTTTTATGTAACTTGAAACAGTCTTCTCTAGGCACTAGGCACACATGCTCTTTGTTCTTCAGATCTACAACGAAAGATGGTCCATTGATAAGGTTATAAAACTAGTCCCAGCAGTACAACAGAAGAGTTGATGAAACCTGGAAAAGATGAGCAATGAGACTTTTTTGCCAAATCTGCGGTTAAGCATTATGCTATAATCTTATTGACTATCAATCAACTAACAACTATCCCTGCTGGTGGTTAGTATGTGATTCATTTGTGTTCACAAAGAAAAAAAACAAGGAATTTCTTCGTCGTGAGAAGATGACAACTCAGACAAGAAGAGATTTATAAAAAATCGCTTTATTTGGAAATACATTCCTGGAAAAATATTTCTTATCAGAAATTGCACATAAAGCTGAGTTCTCAAGCAATCAAAATAAAATACGAAAATTTGGCACAGATGATACTTCCATGATACAGAGGGGTTTTAATATAGTCGTAAATTTTTATTCTTCCATTTCTGCAGCCATTTTCAATTTATTCTCATTCACTCATACAGTTCATCAAAGAATTATGCATCATGTAACATCATCTTTTATTTACAAAGACAAATAATGTTATATTCCCGAATGATTATCAGCTAATGTTGTAAGTCTACAGTCTACATATACTGTTGATTTGCTAATTATGTTTTGTTAGCATGTTTCTGTTTTAATGGCAATGTTGAATGTACGTCAGTCTATATACAGACGTCATACGTTTTTTGTTTAAAAATAAATTTACAAAATCGATGTTTTTACTTTTTATAAATTATGTTGTGTAATAATTCCGACAATGAGAAGGAAATGAGTGTACGCTAAACTTTCTGCATTGTGCACTTTATTGTATTTGTTGTGCTGCCAAAATATGATTTATTAGTGTTGATAGCATAATATTATTGATTTTAGCGGTTGTGTAACAATAACATGATTGTTACGTTGCGTTGCACAAGTGCTTACTAAAGTATTGGTGATCAAGTGGATGATAGTTTGTCTCAGAAGAAGTAGAAGACTTTGTTTTACACATGAGTGTTTCTGTTTACATCCAAATGTGTTCTTATTAACGTCAGTATTATGACCATTTAATAGAGGTTGTAAAAATTACCTAATCACTGACGAGGATGAGGTCTGAGGTTTTGGAAAATTACCATAAAGTCAAATACAGAAAGTGCAGAATAGCTATATTACTCTCGATTGGTCTTCTATACACTGCTCCAGGCTCCAATGACTCATTCATGTCCAGCGAGTCAAAATACATTGTATGAGGTTTGAGGCTTTTTGAAATGCGTTTATGAAAATGGATAACAAAAAATTGAAATGAAATGTATGTGAAATAGAATATAGATATACTTCGCATTGTAGCAAACTCTTGGAACTTTCTCTTACTACTGTTACCTGAAAAGTACAAGTAACTTTTCTAATCTATATGTGTTGTCACGTATTTTTGTCCGTTCCTACTCGCATCTCGTTAATATCCCAAAAATTATCCTTGGAACTGGCTTACCACGACTTGTTATACGTACGTTATAATATTTATTCCACTTACCCGTTACCACTAATGTCATTATGCTCGTGTAAGTTAGTTTTATCTTCAGTTTTTTATATTCTGTCTGTAACCAGTGATGAGACAACCCGGAGGGATCTACTGATCTATTTTTACTACAATTATGCATAATCAACACAACACAATATTATTCATATTTATTTAAACACAAGATTATGAAAGATCCTATTGTCCAATAAGCCCTAAAACATAAACTTGACATAACGTAAAACTGTAAAAGTAAGAACGCAGACTGTAAGCTGATTACACAAGCTTCAAACAGTGAAACTCGCTCCGATAGACTTTGAATAAATATACCTTTGAAAGTTTTGATTTTGTTCGTGCTTGTGTTACGTTGAGGAAGGTAGCATGTGAAAACATTTAATAGAATTGCACTAGTACTATTTTTAGACAATTTGTGCCATAAAACACAGAAATGCTGCTTGTGATCATAAATGAATAAATACATTTTGATGCAACGAGGAAATTATACTAGTATTCTGGCAGTTTAATTTATTGCTACTAAAAGACAAAAAAAGTGATCCACTGGAAATTTCTTTCGTATTATAACTGCTTGCACATAGGTAAACCTGGGTTGTATTGACACATTGGGTTCTTCGTGGTTGGTTTAGCTGTGGGTCCAGAGTCAATGTCTTCGCCTTCACCGTTGCCGTTGTCGATAGGGGTTTCATTTTCCTCGACATAAGTACCTGAAATTAAGTTTCGAAATTTATCATTTTGAATCCCTATTTTTAAGGCGTTCGTTTTTGTACAAACTCACAATTGTACTTTGTTCTCAACATTGTAACATCGCCTTCACTAATAAATTCCCGCTGTCCAAGATTATCCGGAGAACCAACAGGTCGGTTATCTTCATTATTAGATTCCTGTTCAAATGGTTTTATCATGTAATTAATCAGTTGCATTTTGCACATATACAAGCATTACCCATTCAGTGCACAACTCTTCGGGACATTGCACTCCAGTGAAACATCAACAGAGTGATGAATTACAGTTTGGAAAATGTTTGCATACCTTCACATCAATCGTATTCTGACCATTTTTGCTGAAATATGTTCTCCCATAATGCATGATACTGTCATAGTTGTATGGTACTCCAAAGTAGTCAGTCTCAGAATTGGCATACAACTCACTATCTTTCTTGAAGTTATTTTCAAATCCTGTAGTAAAAACAAAAAACAATTGCTATGTATTATTTTTTCCACAACCAACAAGCAAAACAAATCGTTTTCTGGTTAAAAAACTTGTTTCATAATCTTTTTATGAATGGTTTTTTTTCAAGACAGTGCATTCTCAGATGTGAGAAAAATTTACGCAATATATACTATTGCAACTACAGTTTCTAGTTCCATAATTCGTATAATAATAACCCACGCATAACTTTCATTTATCTATACTATCAATTATAATTCCTGAGCCAGCATTTTAGAGAGAAGGAGGATCCGCAAAAACAATATTTTCTTCGTTTTAGTTTGGGTACCTACCTGGCTGTATATTTTGAAAGTTAATGGTCACATATTCGTCCCTGTAAAAATAAAACAATTATGAGAACTATTTCTTGCGAGATAAAACTTTCAAAATCATCCCGCTCACAACTTACCTGTCATTTCTGGTTTGTTCGTGAAAAAAGCCGAGTGCATGCAATATCTCGCTGAAATTTTAAATGTCAATTGGTTATATTAACAATTAATTGCATACACTTATTTTCAATTATTCAAGTTCTCATACTGCCCATAGTGCCCACACATTGTTTTCTATTATACGAAATACAACATTTACATGGCAAAGAGCTTACTGAATAGCATTCCCCTTGGAGCAAACTGTAGACAACTGGACTGGCTGTTTTTTTTAGATCACACATAGAGATAAATGATAAAAACAAATTAAAAATGAAAAACAATGGAATAATACAAATGAAAGTTTAGTGACTTTTTAGAAGAGAGGTAATAAACAAATTCTAATAATAATGCTATGTTTTTAACCTGATTTTTGCGATTTTGCCAACCGACAAATGAAGAACATCCTTGGCTCATGGGATCGTTCCTGAATTCAATGTTGTAAGTATCCTCTTTGGTAGCTGGTCGGAACTTGACGCAGGAAACTTCAGAGAGTTCCTTCATAGCTTCTTGAATCTGCGTTCGCTGTTGTGGTGCTGAAGAATCAGAAAAGTATAAATAATGAATGATAAATTTATACTTTAGAATAATCTTGAATTTCCTAGTGTTTTACCGATTGTGAAAGCGATAGTATACGGGACGATTCCATTTGGCCACGCAGCATCAACCAAGCCCGCACGTGCATTGTCTCGTCTTACAATCATGTCATCTATCACCATGTAGTCAGTTGATTCATTTTGATCTTCAGGTTCCTCAGTAGTAGCGTTAGCGTAGGTCCCTGCGTCACCATCTCCATTTGAGGGAATCGGGACACCAACCGTCCACCCGACTACACTTAAGAAAAACGAAAATGTTGCAAGTGAATAAGGAGCAATGAACCTCATTCTGGATATCGTTTTTATTACGAGTTTCCAAAAAGTAGACGAAATAAAAATAAATGATTTTAGTGAGAGATCGCTAAAATATTTAGACTAATTCCAATTGTTTGCTGACTCTGATATTCTCCAGCTTACCGGCGGGTTTTTATATAAAAACGACTTAAAAAGTCCTAGATCTGTTATCATGCTGTTCTATGCACAAATGCAGGACTGCGAACGTGACACAGCATACTGGGGATGATTATTTCGTCGAAAAACACTCAAATACGACTTCGAGGTAAGGTCACTTGCGTCTTCTTTTCCATTTGTAGCTCTATTGATTGTAATAATGATGCATTCTAGATGCATTTTCGGATTTAATAACCTACGTACATTATTATAACTCACCTCAAGATCAATGGAAATGTCATAAAAATAGAGCAATGCAACTACTTAGGGTGTGACTGAGTGACTTATCAATTCTAAAAAGTATTGATGGAAAGATGAAAGACATAATTATTTGATAATATTCTCAATGAAATTCTCCTTGTTTGCGCAGCTATACATACACGTTAGAATAGTTCATCTTCGTATTGGAAAGGTTGATAGGAAAACAATGTTACTACAAATCTTTAAAATCATTGATTTTCAAGTTGTCTGTTTCCTAACACAACCTTTTCAATTTCAGAATGTACCTTAACATATGCCAATCCAGTTTTTAAAAAGCCATGACCGTTTATTTAATGTGTTTAGGTTAATGTATGGAATTAGTGAATTGCATTGTCATTGTATTAGTAATACATTCGACAAATATTAACCCTTTACCGAATAATTCAACTATGTATATGTATCTTTAAACTTTGAAGAATAAAGTATTTGACCTTGTTGATCTTACATAACTAACTCGTCTGGATAGCAAGCATTCTTACAAATATGGTTCAAAACTAAAGTGTAAATGAAAATCAATATTTGATTGTTTCGAAAACTTTGTCACTACTTTTAAAAGTATATACATATGCACGTGTGCAACCTCGACAAGTCTTTTGTAGCACATTATAGTTTTCATTCTAGTTTTGATAAATTATTATTGCCATTTTATCAACCATTGTTGCCTTTGTTTGGCTTATAAGGTTTACATGTTTTATTTGACTTGATTTGTGCTTGGTTTTTGTCGTTTCATAAGTCTTTTCTTTTATTCTAATTATATAGTAACGATCTTTCAAAAGAACACAAAGTTTATTGCTTAAGGAGAAACCACTAATTAATTGGAATAATTAAAAGTTTTATTACATTGGCACATAATTAAGCTGAATGGCCGTGGGGTGAAAATATTCCTCTTAATTGTTCCATCCATACATTTCTGTTTTCATGAATTAATTGAAATACATAACTTACTGCTTGCTCACACCTAACTCCAATTCATCGTTGTTGCATCTCTTTCTCATTACATGTTATTCTTGTCAGTTAATTTACAGGGGTTTTATTTGTTTGACAGATTTGAGCCCAACTGATTGGCCTTTTAAGGGTAAAATCAAATTTAAATTGGATGATCAACCACCTTGTTAATACCAGGAAGCAAAACAATAATTTGCTGATGACTACAATCGGCTCAATTCAAAGCAGTGGATAACAAAGTGCTGCAAAAGTTATATGCTTTACAACGAATGATAAATTATTGATTTGATTGAAGGCAATTATTACTACTGCATTTTATGCTCAGCGAGTGGCAGCAAACATAATGATGGCAAAATGTGTACTCCACTGGATGTCCATTTGAAATTAAACTAAACTGTTCTTTCAACCCTTTTACTTTTGAATGCAAAGTTGTGTTTGTGTATTGAGTTCTTTGTATGAGACCGTAAACCCGCTGTTGTTGCAAGTTGAAAACAAAAACACGAAATAGCATTGGCTAAATTCCATAAAACTAATGCAAACTGTTTCTCCACCTTCAGAAATTCAAATAATGCACTGCATCCCCAAGCATTGTCAGTTATTCAATTCGTAAATCTGACGCGAACCAAAGACAGTGTGTCGGCTTTTCTGCCTTTTCGGCATTCATTGTTGTCTAATTATTAATGTGAGAAAGAAACGTTTTAAAAGACGCTAATCACAACAATGAACTCAAAACCTCTTGTATGTATAGAACAAATTTCTAGGGTGAGAGCAAAACTCTGAAACCATTTAGAGAGCCGTGGTCGGTTTTATTTATTGCATTTGCGTGCTAACACTTGTTGATAAGAAGATAATATTGAACTACTTCATGGCTCGTGGTCAGAGTAAAACAAAGGAAAACACTGTTGCCTTTTAAGTTATAATACAGGCATTTTCATAGTCGATCTTCAAATGGCATTGTGTACGTTTTACAAAGGGTTGATTCGCCCGTTATTATGTGTATTTTGTTTTATGAGTTCATACCCATATAAATGGGAGTAAGAATCAGTATGTAAATATTATTATTTTATTCTCCTTCCAAGTGTGCTCTGTATTTGTTCTATAGATTGTAAAAATTCGAACACGCAATCTAAAATGCAATTGTGGAAGAATACTATATTAACATTACAAAAGATGAGTTCTCCACGAAACTAAATGGTAAGTTGGTGATGTTGACGGTGACTAATTTCCCTATTGTAATTCTGACACAAGACCGCCCACACAGAATCGGGGAACTAGAATGAAATCATGAAATCATACAATAACACCACCATTGCATTTCATGGAGTTACTGTAAAGCACATTGCGTGGACAATATTCATATATTTAACATTTATTGCCAGTTTGTCGCCAAATTAACATAGATGAAGAGGGAAGAAAAATGCTACAATGTAAATAGTTGGTTCATAAGCCAATGATCTGATTATTTGATTTACGAGTCGTAAATTACGACCATGATGTGATTATAGCCAACGAAGCACATAACGCAACAGTTATATTGACAATGGTAATGTGACTTAAATATATCACGAGAATACCAAACGCCTACCCATCTCAACCCAATGTCAGTGTTGTAAATTCATTAGAATAAATCACTTTTGTGTTTTTTAAATTTGCTGTTCTGTCATCGGGTTCTCTGAGGATTCACATGTCTCTTATATAAATGTATTCTTTACAAATGATCATACAGATTTAATCAAGTATGGAACAGATTTTAGTTAATTGAACTATAAAAAGTAAAAATGCAAGTATTGAGGTATTTAAAAAATGCAAGATGAGGCTGATTGAAGATGATGCAAGAGAAGCTGACTTTTAGGTATAAAAATTTCGCATTTGAATTCCACAAAAAACTGAACAATTTTATGTGTTGAACATATTGGAACATGGAAAAGGTTGACCTGGCATGCGATCCTCGTCAACCAGTCAAACATAACGTAACAATACGCAACATCATAACAATTAAACACTCACTAGGTTGAAGGTGCTTTTTGACGGCCTGGCTCAACATAATACTTAATACTCTTTCATGGGTAGATTATTAGAATTCCGCCTACTTACAATTAGTTTCTCAATGTAGCACGTACCCTGTACTAATTAAGAAAATATCCCCTTTTATGTTGTTTAGCATTCTAAATTTGAGACTGAGATGCATTAAATTAGTTTACTTCAGTTAACTGTTTTTTTTCTGAATATTTTTTACATTCGTTATCATTACCGTCATTAAAAGGGGAAAATTCGCGAGCGTGTTTTCTTAATTACAGAGCGTTTTAATGAATGGCACACGCTTTATTTACATTGTATCTGGAAAATGGCATTTACAATTGGATAATAAAGTTTACATTGTGTACAGGCAATAGAATGTGTCAACAGTTTGGTTAGTGCTGTTAGTAGCATGTGATGAGCATTCTAAGAATCTCTTTTTTACTAGCATCAAGGCAAGGTGGTTTACTTGTGTACCAACCAATTGTCTCAATCTGTGTTTCTAGTCATATATTTAAAAACAAACAAAAAAATGTTCTAAAAATTACATAAGATATTCCAAGTAAACTGGTCTGGCGTGTGATGTTGATGACGGATCCATGTCGTGTTTAACTAAATGTCCTACAACGTCAATTTTTATTCACGACCACAACGTCTTCCTCTTCTTCCTGCTGCTTGGAGCTTTAAATGAACAACATAAAAACAAATGGGAAGATTATTTCACAGGAAGAAAAATCAAATTAATGCACAATATTTTCCATTAACTGCTCATTTGTTTTCAGACAAAAGTGAAACCTTGAAGATGTCATCATTACAAAATAAAAATGATCATCTACCACCATCGTTGGACAGTTGCAAAAGTTCTTTTGACCTTTCCTTTTCTGTACAGAAGAACACATCATATCGCACTGCGTGGAACATGTTATCTAGGTGGGGAGGCAGGCGACATTTTATCTAGATGTCATCTACACCTTTTCATTTAATAAATCAACAATCAACCAGGCAGCACTCAGCAATGGCTCTGACAATGAAAACCTGCAACCACGTTTATCATTCACAATGAAGCTCATCTCCTTTGTTGGCAGCGCAGCCTGCGCAGCGGTCAATTTTAAAATCCATTTTACTCCTGCGAGAGCAAACTTGAAGCGCCATATACCACGAAGAACTGGCCAAAAACACAAGAGTATGCAACTAATTGAATTTTTGTACCGGGGCAGCCAGTCAACACCACATTTAAATTCTTGAAGACCTTTGCTGAATAATAAGTAGAAATGAGAAGAGAGGATGAGAAGAATATGACGGAGCGTTACTAACTGCCTCTACACCCATTAATATGCCGCTTTTAACTACCTATACAACAAAAACCACTCTTCTTCCTTTTGTTCTTGATTATCCCATTTTTCATCTTTTATCAGTTTTTCCCCTTTCAGAATATAAAGAGAATTCCCTTTTCGACAGTTCATTTTCATTCTGCTTGCAGAATGTCTTATCTTTCGTTATTTGTGGAGTAGCGCTGGTTTGTGTGACGCCATGCCGTAGTGGAATGAAATTTTTGACATCTCTGTCGAAAACATGAATGAAGGTAATGAAGTTACAGGAAAGCTTTTTCGTGAATATCAACCACCGTAATTTTGATGTTGACGGCTTGGACACGTAGAGCATGATGTACTTAGTACAGGTCAGGTGCAATAGTACCAAGTTTTACATTACCCATGACCGTATACAATACAGTACAGTTTCCTCTATTCGTCTTATTGCTGAAAAGTGTAAGGTAGTAAGGTGCATCCAAACAGGATAAGACCATCCTAGGCCAAGAAACATTCATCTATATTTTTCTGGCAATTGATCTTTGATCAAAAATCTGTTTGTACTAGAATAAAGAGCAACTTTCTGGCTATAAGTGTGCACGTTTTCAAGTGCCTAGCTTTCTTCGTTGTGGTGTCATAAATAAATTTATGAAAATTGACACTTTTTTGCCGTCCAAATAGGATAAGACCACTCTGGATGTTTTGGGCTTTCGCGTCGTTTTAAGCATATTCAAGCACGCAGTTGACAATAATATGAC
>JAQIXX010003456.1:0-19614 GCA_034700605.1 Willowsia nigromaculata | reverse complement strand
ATGCTGTAATCATTCGACCGCTGGCTGTGAACAGAGAAGGACGTATTTTCCTTGCTGTGTACACAACTCGGGCTCAACTTTTTTTAATGCGTATTTTCTACTTGCATTAAAATATACACCTCTGTGTAAATGGCTTCAGCCATTTCACAACAGTCAAACAAAATGAGTGAAAAAGTTGATCTTCATGGCATTGTTTTAAAATGTCATAATGAATTAAAAATTGTTGAGTATTTACGTGCTATTGCAAATGTAGTCGATCCAAGGTCTGTAAAATCCTTCGGTAAAGTAGCTGGAAACAACTACGGTGTGTTTTTTACAAACAGTGATGTATGTGAAAACGTTCTTCAGAAAGAATCACTAACTGTCAGTGGTACTGAGATAGCAATTCAACCCTATGCTCCAGCTATTAAATCGATCTACATTAAAGGGGTTCCAGTCATTGATGACTTGAAACCTCTAGAAGAATTTCTGGCCAAGCACGGAGAAATCAAAAGCAAATTTTTCAGACTACCAATCAAAGATCTACCTGAGGGATTTTCCCATGTGCTCTCCCACACACTTGTGGTAAAAATGGTGCTAACTAGTGAAAATAGTTTACCTAGCCATGCCAAAGTGGACTTCGGATGTGACATTATCAAGGTCAAAATTGAGTATGGCTTTAAAAAATGTTTCCTATGTGGTGATAGAGGCCATGAAAAAAAGTTATGCCCAAAAAATGAGGAGGCATTCCCTGCTGTCAATAATATTGACCACGTTGAAACTTTGTCAACCAAAAGTAACGATGATGACACTATACACAACCCAGTAGATGAAATGGAAACGGATTGGAATATTTCAAAGAGCCGGAAGAAAGCCAAACGTGGTGAAAAGTCCACATCCACAAGCCCCAGAAATGATGCGAAAGCACCAAGACTCTGTGCCGACGTGAAGGAGGCAGAGCTTAGGAAATTATTTGCAAATCTCCAGGGCAAACAAATCGGTAATAACCACATCTCAAATCAAGAATTGTTAGAATTGCTCATTCGAGGATCAGTGAACCTGTCTAACATCTCTCAATCAGCAAAAAATTATTCAAAGAATTCCCTGGAACTGTGCAAGCAACTACGATCCTTATCAACTATGAGTAACAATGAAAACATGAAGATTTTCATACAACAAGTGATTGAGGTCATCCCTGCCAAACTATTCCAATAATACCAACATAATTTCCATGAAAATCGATTTATTTTGGCAAGTCGTTGTCGTGACCAATTCGGAAGTGGCAGAAAACAAAGTGGACGACAACAGCATGACCAATTCAGAAGTGGCAGCAACCAAAGTGGACGAAAGTGACATGAACAAGTTAGAAGTGGCAGAAAACAATTTGGACAACAACAGCATGACCAATTCGGAAGTGGCAGAAAACAAAGTGGACGACAACAGCATGACCAATTCAGAAGTGGCAGAAACCAAAGTGGACGAAAAGAACAAGGGAAAACCAGAAACTAAATCATACAATCCGATAGTGGACGAAATAGTGGCAGTTATAGCAAAACTAATGGATGAAAGATTCTCCTGCAACACGCGCTCAATGGTTGACAATTCAAGGGACAAGTCGGACGTGGAAATATCCACTTCGCATGAAGACATGGACGAAACCGCAACGAACCCTGAGGAAGAATGCATATCTAATGAAAAATATGTTGAGCTAATTCAATTTAGCGAACAGTGGGGTTTTAATGAAGATGATGTTAAAGCAATATTGAAAATTATTGAACAAGGATGTTACGAAAGATTGAAGAATGAAGCATGCATTTGTGGCTCGGTATCTAACATACAGTGGAAATGCCTACAAGAAAAGTTTGGTCGGGTCATACCAAACAAGTTTAGAAAAAAGATTAGAGCAATGATACGCGTACTTGAAGATGAATGGAATGTGAACTACAGCGAGGAATTTGATATGTGTTATTGTAAATTTGTCGCATCGCAAGCACTTATTTAAAATAGAATGGAAAAACGTAATTATAATCTATTATAGTTATGAATCATGAAAAAGTGTGGGAATCTGGAATGTAATCACAAGTTGAACTTTTATTGTATTGTTAAAAGCTTTTACACTCTAGTAAAATGAAGATAATGTTTTAATGTTATGAGTTATGAAGAAAAGAAAAAAATGAATTTTGTTTGTTAAAAGATATGCTATGAATCATATTGTAGGTTAAGACGGAACTCCACCATTTTATATGTTATAAATTTTTTGTATGAGCAATGATGTTATATTCTCTATAGGCTGATGGCCTGAAAGAGAAATGAAATAAATACTACTACTACTACTACTACTAAGTGCGTCAACGTGTGTTTTTGCTGGCAATATTTTGTCGTAAGTATTGCACTTGCACCGTTTGTCTGGCAGTGTCAAACAATCAAAATAGCTTTGATTTTTATTATTTATTTGCTAAATTTATAATTTATAACAATATAATATAGGTTTCTGGAATTAACCTTAAAAAACGCCATGTTTTTTTGTCAGTACAGGAAAGAGTCTTGAGCAATTTGACGATTTATAGAAGTTACTATCCCAAAAAAACTGATGAAGTGGAATGATGAGAAAGGGAGCCTTGAAAGTTATTACAATAAATGAAATTGAAATTTGAGAGCCCAATTGTTGAGTTCCACTACTCCCAAGGAGAAAACTTATGTCAACTCCAAAGTAGTATGAAATATTATGAAAACGTATTATTTCGCAGAAAGCTCAAGAGCGATGCTATTCATTCAATGAGACGCCATGCAGGGACCAACAAGACCTCCAAATGATTATCTACGTTTCTTTAAAGTTCACTAAAGATTTGGAGGAGACTTATCATTAAAGATATTGAATACGTTCTATAATAAACTGCAGGTTACATTTTGCTATATTTTAAAGTTTTATGATGTAAAATGATGGTTTATATGCAAAATGAAATGGTTTACGCATTCAATAGAATTTTGTGGGAATGATGGGGAGAATTATGTAGCTACCCCAATCAAAATGCGATAGTTGCACTGGGAAATTTATCTTAACTTCGCCAAGGTATTAATAAAAAAATTAAACGTTCAGGTGTATCATGATTTGAGTCTTTACGTCAAAAATCGCATAGGTAATAGACAAGACGTTTTTAACTTACCCCAGACCGTGCTCTAACCTTTTGCAGTTAGCAAAAGACCAGTTAAGATGAATAACGCTCACCAATAAGTTTCTTGATTTTGTGAACGAATTGATAAGGAGGAGACAATGCGTGACACCTTCAGTCTTTTTGACCATCCATCTTTTGAGTTGATTTTGTTCACACATTTTATATAGAAGATGTGGTGGGCTTTGGGACTTTCCTTCACTGAAAAATTGTTTGGACATATTTCTCATTTGAATGATTTCTTTTTGCGTGTAGAATTCCATTGCTTTTGAGAACTGATAGCCCGCCAAATGACCTTAACGACAGATTCCGAATTGATATCCCTTGAATACAGCGTTGAGGGCCTTGTCGTTTTACGGATTTCGCGGATTACGTAGCGACTTTTGACATGACGGCATTTACAAATTCGTTGTCCTACCTCCATATTCCAGTTCGGAAACGATTCCCTCTGAGTCATTTCACCGAAGTCTATAAAAATTCCCGAGCAGTGGCCGAGCGCAAGAGAACCAAATGCTACAAGAAGATGGAGTGACAATTGGCTATCGAAAATGGGGGCTCGTGGAGGAGCTTTTCTTTTCTGGAGAGATGCCACCACCTCCAAGGAAGAAACCATGTCATCAGATTCTATTCAAAATATGTCCTAATCCTTGACGTCTTCATGCACGTGTCCAACGGTTCCAGGACCGTACGAAACGTGACCACATCCAAGAACTAAATGTCTCTACTGCTGTTCAAGCAGATTTTCCAGTGATTTAGGAATGACGTCGTCAGAAATGACGCGTATATTTGAATATAAAGTAAAAGTAAACAATTCTGATATTGTGGTGGTTTATTGCATGCTTGTAATCCGCATAGTAGTTAGACATTTCAAATTTAGTAGATAGATCTCGCATGTATTGATGCACGTAGGATATGTCTCCCAAAAGCTTTGAAATAGGAACAATGTTTAAGCTGAATATTTATGGAAATTTCAATGCCTGCTTTTTAGTATTTGAAGTCCTCAAATACAACTACTTACGCTTTTATGGAAATTGTGTACTGTTCATATGGTTTTTCTCTGTAAATTATATTATAAACAACAACAAGAAAATGTTTGCTGCAATATGACTTGCTGTAAATTTTCTGATATTACTTACACTTGCCATGAATGTGAGCTCGCTTTTGAATGCAAAACCTTTCACATTCTTATAGACCTCAATTTTAAAATAAAAAAATCTATTTTTGGCGATGAAGATTCTGAATGCAGTGCATGGATTCTAGAGCCTGAGCATTTTCAATGAAACCAAAAAAAGAAACGTAGTGCTTACTATGTTTTTAAAATGTTTGGGATGGTCTTCCAGAATTCCAGCAAAGCAGTTTTTGGTCAAAAAGCAAACGATGGCATCAGATTTCAAGTGGATAAGGTGATCTTATAATTACTTGCAGAAAACTTATGCTTATCTTAAACAAAGCTGATTTATTATCTGTGCATTTCAAACATAAGCTTAGAACTAAAGAACATACACAGAGCATAGTGAGCAATGATAAATACACGGCAGAATGTATGTACTAGTTTAAGAAATGTGAGCAACAAAACAGATGTTCCCATGCTTGAATTTATTTATTTAAATAATTTCATTCCTAACAAATATCCAATATCTTATTAACTGAAATAAAAATTATGGCAATATATTATTAACATAAATTATATGTACCTAAAAACCCTGTATTCTCTAAACCCAAGGTAGATTATTTGTAAATTTTGCAAAGGTAAAAACAAAATACAATTATTTGAAACTCCATTGGGAAAGTTGCGCTTTCATTGTAGAAGTACAACAAAAAATTTGGTAACTTAAACTCCAAGATTTGTATCTGTATCTTGATTGAAGATTTGGGATGTGTCCGTGTGACCGTAAAAGTTCCAGCGGCACGTAAAGCTAAGCCTCTCCTGTATGGCCCCGCATATGTGCTTCCAAAATATATTCTGGTAACAGCTCAAAGCAAAACAGGCACTCGGACTGCCCGAAATTATCAAGGAACGAAAATTAATATTTCGGCAATACAAAACCCAATAATTTGAACTCTAATTTAATTAATTGTAACCTACCAAATGTTCCCGCATGTGGTTATGAAGGCCACTTCTTTGAGAAAAGCGTTTGTTGCAAATCAAACATTTCTCTGGTTTTTCATCCAGATGCCAGCGGATGTGAATGTCTCGGGCCGATGTGCTAGTAAATTTCTTCTCACATAAATTGCATTGGAAAGGTCGCTCGCCAGTATGGGTTCTCTGATGCCGAATTAAATCAGTCGTGCCCTGACAGCCATGACCACACACCTCACATTTGTGTCTTCCTGAGTGTGTTTGTTTATGCTTTCTTAGGCCATCTCTAGTTTTATATAGTTTCCTACAAATGTCACATTGATAACGTTTTTCTTTGAAATGGGATTCTTGATGACGTTTCAAATTCTGTATTCTAGCAAATGTTAAATGGCATTTCTCGCATGAGTACGGTTTCTCGCCAGTATGCACCCTTAAGTGGCTTGTCAAAGTATCCTTCTGGGAAAATCTTTTCTCGCAGACGTCACACTTAAAACTCTTTTCCCCTGCATGAATTAACTGATGTCTTTTTAGGTTTCCGGTACGACTGAATGCTTTCTCGCATATGAAGCAAGCGTACGGTTTGTCCCCAGTGTGGGTTAATTTGTGGCGAGTTAAAGTACTTATGTCCTTAAAACTCTTTTGACACACTTCACACTTGTAAGGCCTTTCACCTGTGTGCACTCGAGTGTGTCTATTTAAATCTTCTTTTCTAGAAAACATTTTGTCGTAAATATTGCACTTGTGCCGTTTGTCTGACATTATGAATTGATAATTTGTTAATGCTTAGGAATTCAAAACTTTTTTTGGGAGGTCGCATGAAAAAGTTCTTACATCTGGGGTGGATAGTTCTTTGAAATGTGAATTCACAAATGCTGACCTCTTATTACTCGAACTTGTTAGCAATTACTTGCACACTGGGGATGCGTTCGTTGCTAAATATTTTCAACTGGAATGCCGAAAACCATTTTTCCTTTTGTAAAAAGTAAACCCTAACAAATTTAATAAGAGTATTTAAACAATATTAAAACAAAACGTAGGGATACGTCGGTATGAGCTAACTAAAAAGTTCGTTGTGGTAGCGCATCATAAGCTAGGAATAGAGAGGTACCTTAAGCTCCCAAATTTACCAGGTAGGTTATGCTTGGGTAAATGCACATAAGCTCAACCACTCGAAGCCTTAAAATACAAAATTACACATATTTAGCCTAAATGGTGTAGTTACTCGTCTCAATACATTAGTAGAGGACCTAAACCCAACTTGTTCTGGATGAATGATCATTCCTCATTACCTGGAGAAGAAATGTGTTTTGCTTCTGTTAGGTACTAGGCGTTATTGCATGTACATGTATGCGCTGTCTATGGATTTGTATGGAGCTATTGATGGCTTGTATTCTCTGAAGATTAAGTCGTACATGACAATAGCAGAACACGGACATTTGAATGATTCTACGACAGGTTGGTGAAAAACCGGATTGGTGAAAAAGAGGTCCGGTTTGGGGAAATCAATTTGGTCCGAATTGGGGAAATGAAAAGTCCAAACTGGTGAAATCGAGAGCCAAATTGGGGAAATCCAAAACTATTACAAATACAGCCTTTAGAAATAATGACTGCTATGTTAACACACAAACTACTATGCATTTTTCCTAAAACAATACAGTGAGTCTTGCTGCAACTGGAAAGCCTTGATTTCCTACATTAGTGTAAGAACCTAATTAGAAAAGAAAATACATCCTATGTAGCTTGAAATTTGTCAAATATGTGCTAAGCAAGATGTCAAGTGCCAGCGAATGTGTTTGTCTCGATTTGCTTTCAAAGAAAATTTCTTCCCACAAAGGTTGCAGTGGAAAGGCTGATGGCCAGTGTGGGTTCTCTGATGTCGACGTAAGCCTTCGTTGTCCTGGCAACGCTGACCACACAGTGAACATTTATATCGATCTGAATGTAGTTGTTTATGCGAATTTAGACCATCCGTTGTCTTAAATGTTTTCCTGCAGATGTTGCATTGATAACGTCTTTCGTTGGAATGTGTTTTTTTGTGACGATTCAAGTGTCCCATATGTGCGAAAGATAAATGGCATTCCTCGCATGAGTAGGGTTTCTCACCAGTATGCACCCTTAAGTGCTTGGTCAGACTTCCTTTTTCGGAAAATCTTTTCTCGCAGATGTCACACTTAAAACTCTTTTCCCCTGTATGAATTAGCTGATGTGTTTTAAGGGATCCGGAACATCTGAATGTTTTCTGGCATAGGATGCAAATGAATGGCTTGTCCCCAGTGTGAATTCGTTTGTGAACAGCAAATTGACCTGTGGTTTTGAATAGTTTTTGACACACTTTACACTTGTACGGCTTTTCTCCCGTATGCACCCGGATGTGTTGGTTTAAATCTGAGTTTCTTGAAAACGTTTTGTCGCAAATATCGCACTTGTGCCGTTTGTCTGGCATTGTTATTTATGTCTGTAAATTCAAGTTTGTTTAGGAAATTTTCAATTCCGTTTCGAGAAGTCTGTTGAAAGATCCCCAGTAGATTAAAAAACTCACATTACTGGATGTTTACAGAGGTTTTATTATAAATTTATAGAGATGAGTATGGATGTTGAGGAAATGTTTTGCAAAGAAGATTAAATTTTATCTGGAATGGGTATTGTTTCGGAGTGCGAACACAAGCGCTGACCTCTTATCACACGAGCTACTTGGTGGTAATTAAGTTCAAACTAGGGACATTTTCTTTCACAAATATTTTCAACTTGAATGCCCAAAGCAGCCTTTCCTTTTTACAAAAGACACCCTGTGCAAGGCTAACTTGAGCCTCAGAATACCCAAACAATAGTGAAACAAATCATCCAAACAACTTATGTCATTATCTATATGTAACTAATTGTTAAGTTTGTAGTAGTGCATGGCGTGTCGTACACTTGTAATTTCAAGAGGTACCTAAAACATCCAAATTTACGAAACAAATTTATGCACTTCTAAATGTGTTCGAGTACGAAAAGGTTTAAACTGAAATGTGAAGTGGTCAATCCTTTCGCTTCAGGTACCAAGAGTCATTACATGCACATGCATACCTTTTTTCAGGGAGTTTTGTAAATAATGTATTTATGGTTTTTACTCTGAGTATACTTATATTAAAGATTACAGTGGATAGTGGGCAGACATAACACATTAAACTACTTTGAGTACATATTCTACGCAATAAATAGTTGAATTGCATTGTATATTTTCAAGCATTCTAAGTATCGTAGGAATGCGAAACTTTCAATACTTCCCTCGAAAACAAGCATTAAAATGGTAACGGCGGCATTTAGATGTAATCCCGATACATTGTAATCATTGTTCATGATTCTGATACATTGCAATGTATAGAGAATCTGATTTTTTACGTAATGAGACCAATTGATTTGTCGCGGTAATTTAGGTAATTAAATATCCTAATTTTAAAATTGTTAAAACCTGCTTTACACCTTGAAAAATAAACTACAGGTTAATTTACTACTTCATAAAACAATAAAACAGACTTCTGATTTAATTGGGTTCAAATTATTTTAAATTTGCTTCTTTGCTGATTCTGCATCAAATCAACCTGAATGCGATAAATTTTCTACTCTAAAATTCTTCAGTAACTGCGAAATAATAATTCTTGCCATATTTGTTCCAAAAACTTCTCACACTACAATATACTCAGTCAACTTTGCCTTTCGGTCCGACGAGGATGGATGGACTGAAAACTCCATCTGTTCTCATCTACTGTTACACAAAAGTAAACGGAATTACCTAAGCGAAAATTATGACATACACTGGCCAATCAAACTCTAGAAGCGCATGATCCTGCGAAGCTGGAGTAGCTTCCCCACTTTTCCCTCTACCATCGCCCAATTCTGCTATGGAGCTCCTTCAGAAAGGGCCAAAATAGGTTTTAATGGCAGGTGGGCCAACACGGGACAGTATAAAAGCAAACACCATTCGAAAGCATTCTGCTAAATACTACAGCAATATCAATGGCACAAGCTCGTAAAATGGTATTCAAGACCGCTTTTGGCCACTTGAAGTTAGAATTTTTACATTGGAGTAAATAGGAAGGAGGTACCGACTCCATTTATAAGTTCACTGAGGAATCCACTGGACGCTTCTGATTTATAATATATTATTTATTTGTACTTTTACATCTCTTCCAATTTTTATGGCGATTAACTTACTTTTTAATATTGTGTGAGGTGTCTGTGAAATTGTGTCTGTAAATTAATTGAAATTAATAATGTTTTATTGCCAAACTGATTTCTTCACCAGAATAAAACTTGAAATACATATAAACATTTTCAAACAAGCATATTATCATATTTACCCTAATTAAAATTATTCCGATAAAGCTTTTTTTCAAAGTCTCCACTTCGTGAAATCAAAATCCAGAAGACTGTTAAAAACTAACTAAATCCATATTTTGAAACTGCAAAAGGACAGAAAAACCTGATGAATATTAGAACTTCGATAAAAACCGTGCTAACGTAGCAATAGAGCATGAAAAGTGTTTCCCAAACTACTGAAATCTATGAAAATTGTATTGGTATGCCTAAAAAGAATATACATTTATCAAATCCATAAAAATTCCGTGAAAGCCGGATTAGTCGGCCGCAGACTTCAAATTTAAATCGGTCTGATTGTACTGTTTGCTGAAGTTTAAAGATTGAAATATTTTACATCGTTTTCTGCAGATGTCGCATTCATAGAATTTCTCTGCAGAATGTGTTTCTTACGTATGAAGTCAGATACTTGTGCGAATGACAAATGGAATTTTTTGCATGAATATGGCCTCTTCAAGTATGCACCTTCAAGTGCTCTATCAAATCAGTTTTCTGAGAAAACTTTTTCGCAAAAGCGACACACTTAAATTCCTGTAAAAATTTCGGAACCCTTCACAAAAACACTCGAGTTCAAAAATCGTCATAAGTCCTAAAGGCGGAAGATCTGAACTTGAGACTGGTACCATTCGATGCAAAATTAGAAACTACATCTGATAGGCAAAAATTGAGAGAATGTATGACTTTTTAAATGTATTTTTATGATAGAGCGGATTTTGGGGTTACGATGTGCTGTATATTGGAATTCAGGATTTTTCTTTAAGTTCTAAATAGATGCTTTGATGGTAGAATTTATGTAATTTCTAACAAAAAATGCAAAATTTATTGAATTAATATTAAACTTAAATTAAAGAAATACTATTTACACATTGCACTAGTACATTAGAAATTGGATTCGTTTGAGCTAATTGGTATTTATTTGAATTTTGTGAACCACAGAACAAATTGAAAACTATATACAACCCAACTACAAAAATTTTCGCTTTTATTGCATTAGCGCTGCAAAACTCTTGGCAACTTAACTCTCAGATTTATATCTGTATCTTAATTGAGTGTTTGGGGTTGTGTTCGTGTGACCATAGAGGTTCCAACAGCACAAGAAGCTAAATCTCTCCTGTGTGGCCCCGCATATGAGTTTCCAAAGTATCTTCCCGTATAAGCTCAAAGCAAAACAGGCACTCTGATTGTCCTATATTATCATGAAATAAAAATTGTTAGTTGGACAATATAAAACACAAATACTGAACATAAAAATGTTAGAACCAAATTAAATGCAGCATACCAAAATGTTTCTGCATGTGGTTTAACAGGCCTCCTCTTCGAGAAAACTGCTCGTTGCAAATCAAACATTTTTCTGGTTTCTCACCCAAGTGCCAGCGGATGTGACTGTCTCGGTTCGATTTATGAGTAAACCTCTTCTCACACAAATTGCATTCGAAAGGTCGCTCGCCAGTGTGAGTTCTCTGATGCTGACGTAAATGTGACTTGTCCTGGCAGCGACGACCACACACTTCACATTTAAATCGATCCGAATGTTTTTGTTTATGCCTATTTAGACCATCTCTAGTCGTAAATTGATTTCTACAAATGTCACATTCATATTGTTTTTTGTTGGAATGTGTTTCTTGGTGACGTTTTAAGTGGCCTCTTTGAGTGAATGATATACAACATTCCTCACAAGAGTAAGGTTTCTCACCAGAATGAACCCTTAAGTGTTTTGTTAATAAACCTTTCTCCGTAAATCTTTTCTGGCAGACGTCACATTTAAAACTCTTTTCTCCTCTATGAATTAGTCGATGTCTTTTAAGAACTCCGGAACGGCTAAATGCTTTCTGGCATACTTTGCAAATGTACGGTTTGTCCCCAGTGTGCGTTCGGTTGTGAGTGGTTAAGACACCTGCTTGTGTAAAACCCTGTTGACACACTTGACACTTGTAGGGCTTTTCTCCCGTGTGCACTCTAGTGTGATCAATCAAATGGTGATTTCTTGAAAACATTTTGTCACAAATATTACACTTGTACCGTTTGTCTGGCATTTTGGCAGAATGTCAGCAGTTTTGAATTTGATAAACAAAATTTAGTTTGATGAAAAAATAAATATTACTTGAAGTATATACTGCTCATATATTCACTCTAGCTTTGCAAATCAACGACAACTAAAACAAGAGTTTTGGGTGAATTTATTTTCAAACCGCAAGAAATGTATTAGGCGTAAGTGTTTGTCTGAAATGTGAAGAGAAATGCATTCCTCTTACTACACCACTCGGCAACAAGTAAACAGAAATCATTCGTTCCATTACTTCTAAGTGTTTTAAGACAGATGGTAACTCCGGAAGCTACATTTACTCCCATTTCTTGTTAGACGAAAGTTCCTATAAGATACTAAACGCGATCGGTTCATTTCAAATACATAGCTACACCATTGTTGCATATACATGAATAAAAATAACTTCTGGTATTGTGGTGGTGCGAGGCAATTGATATAATGCTAGTAGCCAATAGCGTTACCTCAAGCTTCCCGAATTATCAGACAGGCTTCTCGTGCATTATTTCACGTAGGCAAATTCTCTGATATACTTTTACATACAAAAGTCGAATTGTGCCGATATTTTAAGCTGTTTGTCACCACGTTTTTCATACTATGCTTTATTAAATATATACAAACTTTTTGTGTTAGTAGTATGCAGCTTTATTAGCTTTTTCCTACTCGTAAGAATGTACAACAGAACAACTAAATAGATACCTTAGCTTACTTAAAAATTTACAAATAACCTATCCGGTACTTGGATGTGAGTTCCAAATAAAATATGCAACTTCCTAAATTTTCCTTGAATGCGAGCTTTGGTGTAGGATCTTCATATTTATGATGACAATAACGCATCGGTGTATGCGATGAAATATAAATCTGGGAGTTGAAATAAATTTAAATTGAACGAGATAAGGCCTACAGGTTTTTACTAAAGATGAACAAAAATACGAAGTTGCAAGATGCAGAGCCCTGACGTGTGCTTAAATGATTGGTGAAAGTGGCAAATATTGTCCTTGTATTGTTCGTCTAGCATTTTTGATTCAGTAGATTGTTTTTAATTTTGTATCAAAAGACTTTAGCTGATTTCATTAGATTTACTTAAAACGGAGATGCTGCTCCCACTACCAGTTTAGCTTCAAGGATGAAAATTGAAATAATTAATTATTTTAGACCATGCCTTCCTGGCACACTTTAAATGAAATAAACTGCTGCAAAAAGCATTTTGGAGATCAATTTTCAACTCCAAAGACACGACTCAAAGGCAACGTAAGTTAAAAAATGAAGGCATTATTAGCTTCTTGACATTTTGTATTGAAATGTTTATGACCATCCTGTGAACACATGCCATTAGTTAAAAGAAGAATTCTTCAAGTAAAATGCTGTGAAAACCAAACTTTAAGTGAATAATGCTTATGCCGTATTGTAATAAAAAGTACCTGTAATAAAAAAAATTATAAGAGGCTATGGTGAAGGTGGTGTACAAGTTGTTACTGGTTTAAGCCATACTTTCACAGGGGATGTGTTCACTACAGGTAGGCAAGTTTCCCTATGTGTTTGCGCACGTAAGCTATACTGTTTAAACAACTCAATACAAGCAAGTATTTTTAAGCCGATTTTCGACGAATTCCTTACCTTGTCAATTAGGTTTTGGTCACTAAATACACATTTTAATCCTTCTAACGAAATTTAAACGCACCTAAAAGGTTTCTTGTTTCAATATCAATTTTACAAGGTACCAGTCCACTGTACAGGGATAATAAATTTTCATGAGATTAAATATATTTTGACTCGTTTTTTTTAAAATCACGAGCTGCAACAGGTACTGAAAATGGTCTTGATGTGCATTTTTATATGACTGGTTTTTGTTAGCGTAACATGCATGCTCCTTTAACAGTGTAAAAGATTACATTATCTTTCTAGAACACAAGCATTTGAACTGACTAGACACGAAAAATTATTTGTGTAATGCAGACGGGTAAACTATGAAAAGCTTGGGTCATGATATAGAGCTGGATCCTGCTATTTTTACAGACAATGATTGGAGTACTATTTAAATCGGATTACAAAAATGCGAATTTAGTGTTAGGAGGAACTATTTCATTTTTATAAATTTATGTGGATCAAAAAGTGTATTTTATATGAAGATACTACAAAATAATCAATTGTTTTAGATAAATGTCTGAAAAGTGCTTAAATTAATCAGCAATTAATGGATCGTCAACAAGCGTCTACATAATTGTGAAAAAATTTTCAATTGTAAGATTTGCCAGAATCCCTTTACACTATATAACTATTTTGAAACACAACAGTCATTATATAATGAAAGGAATGAGCTTAAATTTTAATGCCTGTACCATCTTTGAGGAAAAAAAGTGGATTTTTTAAAATGTAGTAAATGGACGTTGACATTGAAAAGCTTAACTAAACAAAAAAATTCTAATGAATTATATTTACCTTTGTTTTGAAATGTTTTATTTAAAAATCTGTCTTCAACTAAAATGATTTGTTGCATACTAACAAAACATCTGAGCATAAACTTATTCACTATATGTAAATTCACAAAAACAAAAGAAAGAAAATTTGAAGCTTAATCAGGAAGTGCTGTGTGATCAAGTTTTAAATCCATGAATGTTCCGACAAAAAAATACTTCTTCTATACCTCTCCAGTATGCTTACGAATATGTGTTTCCATATTTTTTTCTGGCATCACCTGACAGCAAAACAGGCACTCCGATTGTTCTATTCAAACAACCAAATATAAATAATTAGCATTCTCGCAAAACCAACGTAAAATGCACATATAAACATTACAAACATAAAAAACCTACCAACATGTTTCCGCATGTGCTTCAACAGACAACTTCTTTGAGAACACTGGTCGTCGCAAATCAAAAATTTTTCTGGTTTTTCACCCAAATGCGATCTTATTTGTTGATCTCGCACTGTTTTCCTATTAAATTTCTTTTCGCATAAGTTGCTCCGAAAAGGCTTTTCGCCTGTGTGTTTTCCCTTGTGGCGATGCAAATCAACCTTGTCTTTGGAGCGATGGCCGCACACTTCCCACTTATATCTACCCGAATGAATTTGTTTGTGAGATCTTAAGGACCTTGCAGTCTTAAAAGATTTTCTGCAGATGTCACATTTGTAACGTTTTCCTTCAGAATGTATTTCTTGATGACGCTTCCAGTTGTGCTTTCGTGCGAATGATAAACCGCATTTCTCACACACACGAATACGGCTTCTCACCAGTATGCACTCTTGAATGCCTTTTCAAATCACCTTTCTGAGAAAATTTGCTTTTAGCCTTTTTTAACTTGAGTGGTTAATGTCAATTTTTTCAAAGAGTAGAATTTTCAAATGAGTTCCAAAGCGGTTGTCAGTGTGACGATGGTGTTTTCAAAGGACACTAGGGTATTAAACGATCAATCAGAAGGAATGTAAAGAACTTCCGCCCATTTCCTGCAAGTGGTTTAGTGCCACCTAGCATTTTTACATTACACTAAACGATGCTCCATCTGGGTTTGCCCCAAAGCCTCTCCTCCACTACTTGTTACTTATTTGTTGTTGAAGGATCGCATTACAAAAAATTTCTCTCGTTTGCTACCTTGGAGGAGGTAGTGGTTGCCATAAACTCTTATCCCTAAACACAACTCAGTCAACTTCTCCTTTTTATCTGGACGGGATATATGAACTGTGACATCCATTTACTCTCATCTACTTGGCTCTTTTGGAATAAAGTGAGCGGAAAACCCTCATGAACATTTTGAAAACTTGTTTCATTTTATGACATATTTAGCCAATTTGTCATGCATATTTTATGAATTTATCTATTCGATTTCTTAATTGTGCAATACTTATGGAAATCTTATTTATATTCAATAAGAGAAAGGCTATGTTTTACCCATGTTACTTGAAACAACAAGTAACATAAATACTTATGATATGTTCCAACTAAGAAATTCAGATATGCAATAGAAACTCATTTATGCACACTAACTTCTGAGAATTGAAATTCAGGATTATTTGTTGTGTTATAAATAGTGGCTTCCTTATTGGAATCTATTTAATTTTTAACAAAACTTCAAAATTATCAATGGAGATTAAAAACATTTTATAGATGTACTATTTACACTTATAGCAGTTTCTTAAAAACTGTATTCACTAAAATTAAAGTTGTATTGTTTATATGTAACTTTTATTCAGGACAGAAGGAAGTAGTAATTGTTTTAAATTCCACTAAGAAAGCTGCACTTTCAAAGCAATAGTGCCACAAAACTTTGGGTAACTTTTAGATTTGTATCTGCATGGTAAATAAGGAGTTTGGTTTTGTCCATAACCAGAAAAGTTCCAGCAGCACGCAAAGCTAAACCTCTCCTATATGGCTCCTCATATGAGTTTCCAAAATCACTTCCGGCATTATTTCAAAGCAAAATAGGCACTCGGATTTCCCTAAATTATCAGGGAATAAAAATTAAGATTATGACAAATGAAACATAAAAGCGCAACGTAAAAAAATTTGAATTTCAATAAATGTAGCATACCAAAATGTTTCCGCAGGTGGTTTTTTAAGTCTCGTTTTTCTAAATAGTATTTGTTGCAAACCAAACATTTCTCCAGTTTTTCACCCAAGTGCCAGCGGATGTGTCTGTCTCGGCTCGATATGTTAGAAAATGTTTTCCCGCACAAGTTGCATGGAAAAGGTCGTTCGCCAGTGTGTGTTCTTTGATGCTCACGTAAATGTGACTTGCCCCCGCAGCGTTGTCCACAAACTTCGCATTTATATCGATCTGAATGCATTTGTTTATGCTGATTTAGGCTATCCTTAGTCTTAAACTGTTTCCTGCAAATGTCACATTCATATTGCTTTTCTTTGGAATGTGTATCTTGGTGACATTTCAAGTTGTGTCTGTTTGCAAATGATAAACGGCATTCCTCACATGAGTACGGTTTCTCACCAGTGTGGACCCTTGAGTGCCTTGTCATATGACTTTTCTCGGTAAATCTCTTCTTGCACACCTCACACTTAAAATTCTTTTCCCCTGTATGAATCAAATGATGTTTTTGAAGGTGGTCAGATCGGCTGAATGCTTTATGGCATAAGTTGCAAACGTAGGGTTTGTCCCCAGTGTGGGTTCGTTTGTGAGTAGTTAAATCACTATTTTGTTTGAAACTTTTTTGACATAGTTCGCACTTGTATGGTCTCTCTCCCGTATGTACTCGAATGTGCTTATTTAAATCTGATGTCTTTGAAAACATTTTGTCGCAAATATTGCACTTGTGCTGTTTTCCTGGCATGATGACTCGATATCTGTGAATTTGAATTGGTTTAGAAAATTTGAAACTCGATTTCGGTAAGTCAGAAAAAAAACTCACCAGAAGAATCATATGCTTACATTAGAATTTCAACCAGTAGGATTCTAATGTCAATTTAAAACTGAAAATGTTCATGAACAGGTTATCATACAAAACAAAAAGTGTCTGTCATACGTAAGGTTTCAACTTGCACACACAATTGCTATCCTCTTATAACACTTACTCTGTAGTAAATAAATGCAAACTGGGGATTTGTTTTATAAAATATTTTCAACTTGAATACCCAAGGAAGCTATTTCAGTTTCTACAAGTGATAGCATGTAAAAACTGAACTTGGCCGTTGGATTACGAAAACAATAATGAAGCGAGTTCTGCATACATGCAGTATGAAGCGAATTGCTACGTTTGTAGTGGTGTATGGCGATTGCACACTAGTAACCCAAGGTGGTACCTGAAGCTCCCAAACTATCAGACAGACTTTACATGAATCTACACACGTAAGCTTCACCATTTAAAGCATTGCAGTACAAAAATGTATAAGTTTTAGCTGCATTGTTAAGATTTTAATATGTACTGTATCAAGTGTGTCAAGCTGAGAAGTGAAGGAAGTAGGTAGATTTATTTTGCTTAATGCACGTAGGTCGTATCTCTTAAAAACTTTAATGATTTAAGGAAATATGCTTAACTCAAAAAGTTAGTGTAATCTGGGTTTGGTTTTAGGTACTTTTTCAACCTTAAATATACATACATGCATGCCTTTTCAACGGGATCCATATGCTGGAAGCAAATCAAAATCTAAAGTTATTCATAGCTTTGCTTCAGATACTTGACGCCATCAAATATACATTCATAACTTTTTAAATGGTTATGCAGCTTTTGTGGTTTTAGGTTCGCACTATACGGGCGATAAAAATATACAAATTTAAACTGTAAAATGAGTTGCTTTGCCTTTTATGTGTTGTAGATTTGCCAAGAATTTAAGTTCATTTAAGGATTTAAAAACTTTCTATGGTTTCCCAGAATACCGGCCTTATAATGTAAAATGCCATTTTGTGGCCGTAGGATAGATGACGCCTTGATCTACTGGATGCAAATGCATTTTTAAATGCAGGAATTTTGAATGATTTGAGATCAACTAATTTAAGCCACGCATGAAACTTAAAAATAATGTCAACAATGCAGAGACCACATAGGTGAGTAATTAAATACTTGTTAATTTGCATATTCTCATGAATATTAATATTCACTAGTTTTGGAATGCGCCAAATGAATATTACGTCCTAAAGCAGACCGCTGGTTTCATTGTGGCTACATGTATGCTTGAGTTTTTATGAAGTGAATTGAAGGCAGGCTTGCAAAACACATTGGTTTACGTATTCAGTAGAATTTACTAAAAATTACAATGATAATATGGTATGTAGCTCCTCTAAACGAAATTTGATGACTCCAGTGGAAAACTAATCGTCCAATTGGAATATGATTTAATCATATCCAATGCGTATTATTATTTTGTGAAGGAATCGATGAGAAGGAGACGACGGCTCCACTCTACGACTGAAAAGCTATGTTCCTTGCAAAGTTTTATTTTAGGAAATAATTGTTTGAAAATGTCATTTTAATATTACAACAATGAGGTGCGACTTATTCAAAATATCTTGACAATGTGACTGTTAGTAATACCGTTATGTAGAATAATTAATCTTTCATCCAAATATAAATCAAATGAATCAAAGAAGAAATTTGTGCAATATTGAGAATTTTTTTAAACTTTGAATGAACAAAAGTGTTATTTTACTAATGACAAAATTATTTTTTAAAAAATTCATAATCAAACCAAATCCCCTCGAAATTTGCAATACAATTGAAATTGAATTTCTTCACCTAACTAAAATACTTAACTAAATATCAAATACATTTTTTTATTATGAAAGAGAACGAAATGTATTTGAAATTCAATTTAAAAAAGCAGCGCTTGTAGAACAATATTGCCGCTTTTGTGTTTAAATACTCAGATGTTCATACGTGTGCTCTTTTATTATTTGGGATGTATCCTTGCAATCGTTCAAGCTCCGGCTTCCGAGAACACTTAAGCCATGTCTTCTCTTGTGTGTCTCCGAATATGTGTTTCCATCATATCTTCCGACATCAGCTGACAGCAAAACAAACACTCGGATTGTCCTAATCAAATCATCAAAAGAATAGAAATAAATATTTGGCAACACGCAACATAATATGCACAAAAAATGCTACGCTAATTAATTTGAACGACCTACCAATATATTTTCGCATGTGGTCTTGTAGACCTCTCCATTCAGAATACCGTTTGTTGCAAATCAAACACTTTTCTGGTTTTTCACCCAAATGCGAGCGAATGTGGTTGTCTCTGTTTGATTTTGTAGAAAATTTCTTGTCACAAAGGCTGCATGGAAAGGGTTGTTCGCCGGTGTGTGTTCTCTGGTGTCGACGTAAAAGGCTGTTGCTCCAGCAGCGTTGGCCACATACTTCACATTTATATCGATCTGAATGAATTGGTTTATGCGAATTCAAGCTGTGTGCAGTCTTAAATTGCTTCCTGCAGATGTTGCACTCGTAACGCTTGTCCTCAGAATGAGTTTCTAGGTGACGTTTCAAGCCGCCATTTTGTGAGAATGAGAAGTCGCACTTCTCGCAAGAATAAGGCTTCTCACCAG
>JAQIXX010003455.1:0-19617 GCA_034700605.1 Willowsia nigromaculata | reverse complement strand
TTTCTTCTTCTTTTGCGTCGATTGCACGGGTCCTGCAGGCGGAGCAGAGTTTTCTTTTAGGGCCTGAGCTGAAGTTCCTGGAACCGGTTCAGGAATGGAACAAGTGCTGGCGTCAGCTTCAGCCTGGACAAGGCCTGAACTAGAAGCTGTCGCCGAGGAGGAATTCCGGCGAGGGTAAGATGGCTTCGATATTTGCTGAGTCATACTGACAGAAGCTGGGATCAGATTCAGGTTACTGAAAAACTCTGTCCTTTTCACAAGTCTTTTAGGCCTGTCTCTTGGACCGGAAACCATCAGGCGCTTGGCTGCTTCTTCTTTGGCTTTCTTCCTTGCCGCGGCTGCAGCAGCCCTTTTCTCCGCTTTCGCTCTCTTCTCCGCCTCCGCCGCTTCCTCTTGCTTGCGCAATACATAATTGTAGACTTGGAATAGTTTTTGGGCGTTCAATCGGACAGCGTTTTGGCGCTCCTCTTCTGATGGCATTGCCCGATAATCTGCATGGCATAGGAACTGGAATCTTGGCGGCTCATCATTTTCTCCTGGTTTCTCAGCGGATGGCTGAGGTGAAGACATTTCTTGGTCTTGGTCAGATTGCGACGAAGATTCCTTTCGAGCAGGGCCCGGCTGGGATGGAGGTTTCATTTGACCAGAATGAGCCTCAGATAACTGATTATCAGTCGGATTGGATACGGACTTCTGCTGGACCTCCTCTTGGCCGGATGGTTGGGACTCGGAAGCTCCAGGAATTGGTTCTTCTTGGCTTTTGGATGACGATGGGGCATCACAGGAAGTTTCCGCCGCAGGTGGTGGTGGTCGATAACACTGCAAAAGTTTTTCTGGAATGCTCCCAGGAGGCATATCTTTTGCAGAGAAATCGAAATAAGTTGGGCTTGGCCGTGTTGGCATTGTGACGCCTTTCAGCTGCCCTGACGCAAACGCTGCTTCATCCTCAGCTCGACAGGAGGCGAGTCGGCAAATCAATCTTTTGACGGTTCCATCCTTCTCCAGCAACTCAAATTGGCTAGGCAGCGGGCCATCAGTGGGGCTCGTCGGTTTTGGGAGCTTTGGATAACGCCGCTGATAATCTTTTCCAAACTTGCACTTCTTGAAGATTTCATTGGCCCTCTTCCTCAACACTTGCCTCAGGCTAATCATCTCCGCCCTGGTCAACAGTGACAGATTCTCATCAGGTCTTGGCACATACACGTAGAACGTCTCAGGTTCCTTCGGGTTTGATGGAGTTGGTCCCTGCCTATGACTAGGCCCTGGAGTTGGAGTTTCTTGAGGGGTAGAGCTTTCACCTTCCTCCATTCTGGAATCACCGCCCTCCGCCGAAGCTTGGGAAGATTTCGGAGGTTGCTTTGAAACCGTCAAATCCAGAGGTTCTTCCTCACCCATTTCCTGATCCCCCACCTCTTCGACTTCCTCCTCCAGATTGATAAGGGTGTCTTCATCGGAATCACTGTCGTCCAGGACAATCTCTTCAGCCACTGCACTCCTCCTCCTCTGCTCAGGTGCAGGTCCTTGCCCGGGGCTCCTGGACTCGAACACAACAGTGCAATCTTCAACGGCAACAAATTCCATTTCGTCCGCCACCACTTCAATGTCGCTCGAGCTGTCAGAAACCAAATCAATCACATCATGTGCATTATGAATTGGTGCATTTCGGATTGGAGGATCTTCTGATTCCTCATCCGACGAGACCACAATCACAACGTCACCTCCATCTTCAGATCTTTCGCCTCCTCCCCCTCCTTCCTCCGGCTTCTTCTTCCTCCCCCTCAGGTCCATGTCCCCAACTCCAACTAAAAAACCAAGAAAGATAACACCAGATTAAATTTAAAACACCAGACAACACAATTAATAAAATTGATAAATTAAAAATATCACGCGGGTATTCTACCAATTTTTCTCTGCACCTCCTCCAATCAAATTCACCAAACCACAGGGGGAACTAACTGACCCCAAAACCTTATGATTTCAACAGAAACAGTACACACTAATCTCAATTAATTAACTTTCTTTCTGGCCGCAATTAAAAAATTACACAATTTGAGCGATCGTTGCGTTTCCCTTCCCACAACTTCTGCTTCTGCTCTGCGTTCAGTTGAGATGTTGGGATTGAGAATGGAGCTGAGCACACGGGACGAGTGACGAGATCAGACCTGACTAGCTGAAAGAGGAAAGCTGCAAGAGAACCGGAAGTCTACTGCAAGTTAGCCGAATGTATTTTGCTGATTTGACTTCACAAATTAGAGAGGTAGAAAGTTTTAAAAAATGAAGTCGAATTTTTAAATCTCCCCCTAATCCACTGATTCGCTACCAAGGGCCAAGAACCATTGAGAGCTGTGGATTTTGGTTGGCAGGAGATTTAAAAATTCTACCTCAACTATTTTTTAAACTTTCTTGGGTTGTATCTTGCAGTGTAAATAATATTCAGTTAATTTGCAGCCAGAAAATTAGGCATTTGACTCTCTTGCTGGTTCACAGCATGAGTCATGCATCATGAATGATGAATTTTACATGAATTTACAAAATTCAAATGAAATAACTCATCATCAGAATTATAATTAATAATTAATTATTCTAAAACTATCGTATGCAATTATTTTTTCATCTTAGGAATGCATCTTTCAATTCTAGCTTCACATTTTGCGGTTCTCACACTCCCCCAAAATTTCTACATTTCGCTTTTTAATTTAAATGTAAATTTTTAATTGGCTTTGCCAGTACAATAAGAGGATAATAAACTTAAAGGAGGAGTCTCCAGAAGTGGGGCGGCTTTTGAGGATATCGATGGTCGACATGGGGACCATCACTTTTTTCGAAGGGATTTTGAAGCATGGGCTAAAGTCTATAATGGATGGGGATTCACGAAAGAGGAATAACTTTTTACGAATGCTGATCGAAGGAAAAAGGGTGAAAACTGCAGGTGAAGATGAACCACTAAGTTTACTTGAGGAGGATGCCAGGATTGAGGTGACCCCCAAAAAAGCAGAACCTCATGGATGACATGATATTGAGGTTAAGTCTGCAATTGCTCATCTACTCCACCAATTAGTAATCGAGCCCATCCCTAAAACTCGGGTGCCTTTTGGAGGAAAACCTGGCGGAATTGGAATTGGTAATGTGAGGTAAATGATAAGATGCGCAACACGATAAAGGAATGATCGTTAGTTTAAAAATAAATTAATGAAAAATGCTATTTTTGACAATAATAATAGGTAACACCTGTTGTAATTTAAAAAATACTAGGTCACAAATCATTTAGTTTGCATTTCTATTCAAATCTGGAGTTCGCGAAATAACGCTCCATTTCTGTGGTTGGAGGAGATCCAACAATTTGCAAGAAAAACGAAGCTCATATAATTGTCATGGTATATGTATGTATCAAATAAGTAGCATAGAGTGAACCATGCTGTCTGTAGAATAATGTGTAATTCAAATGTAGAAGCATGGTTCATGAGAGTCAACGACAAGCAGTCTGAATGCAGTCAGACATAGACAGAGTAAGAGTGAGCTGCACCGCTAGAGTAGAGCTGCACTGCTACCTATCCAATTATTAATTGTAATTATGATTATTCCTTATCGTTAGCCTTTAGTAAATAAAGTATTAAAATAATACTCTTCCTGTTTCCAACATCCAACACTGATTATCATAAAGGAATCCCGAACACAACGCATCATAGCATAAGATTATTACAATAATCTGTATCTGGATTATTGCAAAATTTAAAACAGGATTTGGTCCGTTTTAAAAGATTTCTAGCGCCGTAGTAAGTTATTTAAGTACATTAACTATAAAAAACGATCAAGACGAAATTTTAATCTACTTAAATAATAAAATAATTTTAGTTTGAATGTAAGACTATTCTTTTATGATGGTTTATCAAAATACTATTTTAAGCTTATTATCTTACATAAAACCTATTATGGATGGCGTATCTTTCCATAATACGATAGTATGCTTTAAAAAAATGTTAAATGAGCAGAAAAAGTTATGTCTGGTAACGGGTATTGTATAGAAAAAGCCATAGAAATTATTCTGTGAGAGCGATGATAATGTATTATATGTTTTTCATATGGTCGGTAATTTAAAAAAATCTTTATCATATTTAAATTTAAACAAATTCATTTCCTGAATTTTAAAACCGAAACGAATTGCTTCCAACGTCATAAACTCCTTGAATTTGCTTGCTCTCTCCACCGAACCCAACAAATTTTCCAACATGTTCAGTTAGGCTTGCATAATAAATTCATGATATATTTTTGATAGAACATTCTGTAATTGAATTTGTAACGAAAACAGAGTAATGAAAACAAAATATTCATAATTTTTACGCTTTACTTATTTGAATATTGTGTTATTGGGACATCCTGAACCGTTAAAAACTAACACCTTTCTCTTAACTTTTATGTAATTAGTTACGATTTTTAGAGACATTAAAGCCTTTTATTGTTTAGTATAACGATTGCTATCTTTAAAACTAAAATGTAATTAAACTGTATTTTAAAAATATCTTCCCCCCTTCGATAATTATAGGGAGTTTTTAAACTCCTCCATGTAAAATGAAGCGCTATTATAAAATATTTGCAATCCCAGCTTTATCATTTTATTCGATTTTAGACTTTCTATTATTACCTTTTTATTATGCGGATTAACGAATAGGGCAAAAATCGAGGTTTTAAAATAAAGTCAATATTAAAATTGTCAATTTCAGATAACTTTTCTACAATATAGTTTAAGCAACCAATCAGCAATGCTGTCATCAAGTATGTATAACCCTAAATTTTCGATTTCTAATATTTCCTAACTATCGATTACCATTACCAAGATTTATTATTCCCTTATCTTTTTTCCGTCTAAAGACGTAAGTCCGCACACAAACTTAGTCACTAGTAACATCTAAGACTGCAAAGGTTAAAAAAAAATTTTCTTGACAAGTCAACTTACAATATATTTCGTAAATCTGCCGTATTATTCAAACTATTCGATTCGCAAAATTTACAATGCCATCATATCTCATGCATTATTGTCTTGATCTCAATCAAGCCATCACAGACAAGATGTACCGCTACCGGTCATATCTATACTGGGATAGTATTGAAAAGAAATATTCCAGAGAGCCATGTCTCACTCTTCAAATTCTTCTTTGGAAATTCATCAACCTCGTAATTGTTTTTGGAATCGGTGTTACAGGCTGTTCGTTTATACTTACGGACACACTTCATCATCCCAATCACTACAAACTTGTAGAAATTCTTGCAGTAATTGTTCAAATGAGCTTTGCAGTTCTAATTCTTACAATATATCATTTTCTCACGAGAGCAAAATCTGCTGACATTGTTCTTATTATGAATGCTCTGATTAACTTTGAAAAGCAACTTATACGCTCTGACCATAAATTATACAATTCGAGATACCAGCTTAGTCGTATGATTCATAAACGTTTTAAACCGTTTATCTTAGATAACGGAAAACTTGATTTGTATTTCATTGCAATGCTCGGGCTAATTATCGGATTAGCTATTATACCCATATTCTTACCGTTTGTTGTGCTTTATTTAGAAGTAGACTCGCCCTGTGTAGTTTTGAAGAATTTCATCCCAAAAGAGTCCAGAAGTCTCCTAATTTCGATTTTAATTTTTTCGATTAGGTTAATTGTTGCGGTTTTCTGTGTAGTCGAAGGCTGTATTCAGTTTCGGACCATTCCACTACTTGCCACTGTCCTTTTCAGTCTGTGTGAATCTTGCAGTGAGGTTATTGTTGGAAAAGAGATAAATGATGCTACAATACGTGATTGGACAATTCTTCGACTACTGTTTTCTATGGGAAACGATATTCTGTCAATAGTTTTAACTGTGGTTCTTGGAACATTTTTTTATTTGCTAGTTTTCTTCTTTACCAATTCCATCATCTTTCCAGGAACAATACCGACGGAAATTTATATTGTGTGTCCTTTATTTGGAATAATTGTAGCAGTTATATTAGCAGTTCAATTGAATATTTTCGTGCAAACAAATGTCCAAAGTCAGAAATTGAGACATTGTTGGATGCACTCATGTGGGCAAATATCAAAAGGAAATATCTGGAAGGGCAAAGTTCTTGAAAAAACTTTAAAGTCGATGAGGGACATTAGTTTTACTTATAGCTCACTTGGGATAGTGAGTAAAGCCACACGAACAGATTACATTCACTCTGTACTCTACTATACTGCTAGCGCAGTTTTGGCGTTTAGGAATAAAGTTAAGTGATTACAGAGCTAATGTGCATTTGGAATAACTTTATTTTTGACGAATGAGTAAAATCATTATGTTTAATTTTCTGCTGTTTCAATTATTCATATTAAATGCAAATCGTAAAGGATTTTCTTTTTTAGCAGATTGGAAAAGCAAAGCAAATCGTAAAAGAAAAGCATGGAAGAAAACAGCATATGTACTTGGAATGGGAAACGCCTTACAGTGATTTTCTGTGTGATACTCTTTTGATTTTACATATGATGCCCATTGATTAACAGACAGACGGACGCATGCTCCCCCCTAACAATAAGATTTATAAATTGTTATTGTCGTTTGCGTTTCGCAATGTCAATTAAAATGTAATTTGTATTACTAATTTAAATAAATTTTTGCCGCAATTGAAGATCCATGTGTTTTATTGTTTTCTTTTAGACGTATCAAGTAGTTAGATGGCTTTTTAGAGGTAAATACTAAAAAGCTTCTGTTGTATCCATAATCATGTCGTTGTCATCAGCCTAATTTTAACTACTTGGAAAAATGAAATTATTTAAACCATTGTCTGAAAATGGGTAATTGTAATCCAACATTAGTTATTTAAGAAATTTATTATTTAGCATGAAATTTTGATGACTCTTCATAATTTAGCTGGCCACAATATTAAAATTTATATGAAAACTTTCCAGTTTGCCTTAAAAAATGTACAAAATGTTTAAAATTTCAGTCGTTCAGTTCAAGCAATGCTTGATAGCAATTTTTTAAAAAATCAGCAGATGTGTTAGCTTTAGGATAATTCACATAATTATTCATCCATATCACTTGCTTTGTTCAACGGACATCGGATTTCCGGGGAAATCCTGTGGACGTAAATGGGTTGCACCATTCACCTTCGTTCCAGGTGTGAATATCTACCCTATTCCAGGTGTTTGAGTTAAATATAAACCTATTATTTTCCTAAAGCTTGCGAAAATTGATTTTTGCATGTGAATTTCAAAATAAACAATTTTAGCTGGATGGAGAATGTTTTAAGAAACGGAGCCAAATTGAGGACGGGAATTCGTCACCAGACGAGATGCCATTCAAGCAATCAGCAAAATGTCTGAAAACCGAGATTTTTATGCCTTCTTGGAGATATTCTAGACGCATAGTCATTTTATAAATCCAGGTGGAAATCTTTCTCGTAAAGAGAAGCAGTACCAAGATTTTGTCCAAAGTTTCAAAACATTTCAAACAGAAGTGAAGTTGGTTTGTGTCTGTGAAGTGCGCAACATTTTTAGTGGACATTACCACAAAAACATATGTAGTTATTACAGGGACATCAAACAAGTTGTTACGGTTACAGCTTGGGAGTCGCTAGAAATTATGACCTAATTGGGTTTACTGTTGCTACCGTTGAAGAAGAATAAATTTCACAAGAGTATACCGTAAAATCTTAAATAGACGCCTCATCGGATTTACGCCCCCCCCCCTAATTGATGCCCCGGCGTCTACGGACTAAAAAGTTGACGGAGTAAATAAACGCCCCCCTTTATTAAGCGCGTCCCCTCCTGATAGACGCCCCCTCAATGAAATTACTGAGTCGTGCCACATACACATCAGTATCTATGTATGCATTTAAGTTACCACAAAATGTATTAGTTACCAGTATTTGATGTTTTTTGCCTTAAATGTGCATTATTAGCACACAGATCATACAATTTTGTATACAAATCTTAGTTTTTATCTCATATTTATACATTACGAAGAAGATTTTGTAGAAGGTTTTCCAAACGAAAAGTTGGCGGAGTAAATAGACACCCCTTCAATTACGCGCCTCCCTTTAATAAACTCCCCGGCGGCTACGGATGAAAAATCGATATTGCACGTAGACGCCGTCCATTTCAGATTTTACGGTATTTTGAAACAAACGTTGTGTTTTGAACGGTAGTAGCATACAAAAATAGCATACTATAATAGGTCTGAGCGGGTATCAAAACAGTTCCGACAAGTCGATCCAATTGCTTCAACAAGATTTGCACACACCTGTAAAGAAACATGAGATTATTTGGCACTTGTAGTTTGTCAAGAGGCTTGGATTTTGATCCACGTCCCAGTCGCAAATCTCTAATGACCGACGGCATCAGTACTGCACCGAAGTTTGCACAACCTTCAGATCAGAGATTTTTTATGAGATCCTTACCTTTCATCTTCTCCAGGAAAGTAACACTAGCATTGGTGAGATAGTAAATGTCGTCCGGAATTCAAAATTTACTGCCTGTTTTAATTTAAAAGAATTTTTTGACGATTAATGGGCTTGTTGGATATTCTTGTGGAAGTTAAAGTCAAGTTTTATGAAATGTTACATTTTAAAAGTATTTAATCATAGCTACATGTAATATCATAACTTTCGGATGACACAAGTTTTTATATGTTCTGGCCATTCAAAAAAAATACTACAAAAGCAATTTGAAAATAGGAACTCATTATTTGATGTTGAATGATTACATGTAGAAGTTAAGCATGGGTTAGTTGTCCAGCAAACTTGGAATATGTACATAGTAAGAGAAAAACGATTCGAAAACAACAGGAAATTCACTCCTTTAATTATATTGTATTTTAATAACTCCTTTCTTTTAATTACAAGAATAATCTATAACAGAATATATAGTTGGTTTGTGCTCCTGAGTCCACATTCGAGTTTGACTTCACTGATTTAAATGAAGATTACTTTAGTGTGAACATTTGAACAACAGTCACTATAGTCACTAACGAGTGATGCGCAGCGCAGGAGGTGGTAACGCTTGGATCTATCTGAAGTCAGATTAATTTATGAAATCTGACATGGTGAAATTATGAGTAAAATCTTTGTAGAATGTAAAATGGAAGATGAACGGCACCAGAGCATTATGACAAGTATTTATGCACAATATATGTTCCAAGCCAGCAGGAATGTAATACCAAATATTTGAAGGCGTATTATTATTTTTGTCGTAATTATTAAAAGCTGTTTTGTTGTAAATGTGATGATGTTTTAACATGCCCATTTTTTGGCTATTATAAGGTGAAGCTTGAATTCTATTCATTGAGATGAAGAACTTTACTTGCTATTCTTACAATGTTAGGGCTCTGATTGAGTTCAGTTTACGCATTCAGGATCTATAATATAAAATCACCAATTAAATCACTAATTAAAAATTGTATTAATTTTTCCATTGAAACATAGATACGGAGGTTAAAAAGTGACTTTGGATAAAAAACATAATCTATGAAGTTCTAATGAAACTTGGCTAATGACCTTGGCTCTTGTTCACAGTAGAAAATATAGACATATAGTCCAGATCAAATGGACTGCAAAACAGCTTCGAGTAAAAGTTTATCGTTATCTCATCGAAGGACAGCATCAAAGAGAAAATTTGAAGATTAGAAACTAAAAAATACGACAAAAATAGTCAAACAAGCAAGAAACATCGCAATTTATGTGTTAACAAATACTCTAGTTACTATATGAGAAGGGAGCAAACAAAATGTTTTCACTTTTTCATGTCATCTAGTGAAGCCAAATCCGGTAATTTTTGAGACGATGGCTTTAGAATTTACCTTGAATCGACTCGACATTTTGTGATATGATATTTTTATTCCAATTTGATTAATCTTTAAAAAGTATTCATAAATATCATTTTTTGTGCTTACACCCACGTAGGACCCAGGTTTCGTTTTACATGTTATTCTTATGTTTAAGTTTGAAATATCTCTTACCTCGTCAAGGCTAAAAACAGAGATATTTTAAATTTTTAATAACATGAAGCAGTTTTTATTAAATTTTAAATTGAATCAATTTCACTGTGGATTGAAAAACCAAATTCGATGTTTTACTTCTCAATTTTTCATATTGATGGTAGTATTAACGTATATGTGTCCAAATCCCTCTCTCTTTACTTCTAGCTCATTATCTGATATATTTTAAGGTTGGTAATTGTCGTTTTCTTATAACTAAAACTCTACAATTAAAAGTGTTTATTCTCTGTCCCTCAGATCGTACTATCCACTTTAAAATCCCGTTTAAAATGGAGACATCACTCTTTTGGAAAGCATGCCAGTTATCAGGAAATATTTACAAAAAACTACTTTATCGCCATAAAGTCAGCGTTGATGTGAAACATGAACGTCTCATATGCACAACTGTTCATAAGAAACTTGTTCCCTTTTACATTTCGTTTGTTGCCTTAATGACGTTCCTCTTGATGTGTGCACTTAACATTCTAAATTTCATAAATTACAGGAATATCTTGCCACTTGAGTTACTACTAGTAAATTTAGTTTTATCTTTACTTGTCTTTCTTTGTATCGGACTTAACGTGATTCTTGTTAGATATGGGGGAGATTTTGTGTGCTTTTTGAATTGTCTACTTGAGTTTAACAAACAATTTCTGAGTACGTACAAGGAATTGATTTTGAGATACAAAGATAAAAGACTTGGGCTGACATACTTGATACAAAGAGGTAAACGTTATTGCTTCTTTAGTGCAAACTGTACTTCTATACCAGCTAATTTTTATTGATTGTTACAGAATTTAAGAAAATATTTCGAGGAGACAAAACGGCGGACTTGATGGGTCTGCTAATGAATGCGGTAGTGTCGTGTTTGGTATTTGAAGGGATATCTGTACCAGCTATCCTAATATGGCGGGGATTAGATCCTGGCGAAAATATATTGAAAATAGGACCCAACATTTTTCACAAGATTACTTGGATTACTGCAAGGTATTTACTAACACAATGGGTCGCGCTAGAAGCAACTCGAACATTTACCATTGTATTCATTCCAGTAATCGGCATGTTTAAAACTTTCATTGACTGTCTCCAACGAATCAGCAAATTGGAAGGGTATGAAGCACTTTTTTATTACAAGCAACTCCAGTGTATCATGCAGCTTGGACATCAATCTGTACAGTATTTTGCTGCAATATTAATGCTAATTGCTCTTCTTGTAAGTATCGTGTGCAACACAGCTCTTAGCACTTGCTCTGAATTACTTCCACCGGATGTCTATTTTCTAGTGGTAGTCATATCTTGTGGAACTTACATATGCGTTTATGAGGGCGTTCCGGTGGCAGCGGAATGTAACAATTTTAGCTTGAAACTTATAAATCATAAATGGTGGAATGGTGCATTTTCTGGGAAAATGTGTAAAGCGGACCCAAACAAAACTTTGACCACAATGAGGATACGCATGATTTGGCAAAAATCTATAAGAGCTCTGCAGCCAATTTCATTTTATTATGGAGTGGCAGTCCTCGACAAAAACACAAAAACAAGTTATTTTTCAAATATTGTCTTATATTCAGCTAACATTATATTGTTAGTTAAGAATTAAAATGATGACAAGTTTTGATAATACAGTTTTTTAACGTCCTCAACTATCAAATTTGTGATAGAAGTCACTGTAGATTCGTTTGCATTGCACATAACAATAATATTTATCGTATCATATGTATATAAGCCCATTACACTTTACCTACTCCATTACATCAAAAATCATTACCTGGCTGTTTAAATGCAAAAAGATTACTGTAGGCATTCATTATTTACCACTTAATGATTATTACATGTGGAAGTTAAGCATGATTAGTTCTCATACAATTGTTTGAATATGCTATTTGAACAAAAGCAATATTAAAACAAATCAAAAATTTGCCCATTTTATTCTTTTCATTCAAATGATTTTATTTCGTGACCAAATGCATTATAACGGCATTGTGTTGCTGCGTAATTTGCATTTACGTACAACTTAATTCACGTATATGGATGAAGACTTCAACAAAAGTTGTCACAAAACCACCAGTTATCATTCTTAAATAAAGTTACGTACCCTGTCTATCAAATGTTTTAATTTATTTAGGCTCTTCCGGTGATATAATTACATCCAATAATAATGTTTTTTCTACCGGCTATCCAGAATCCAGATGTGCACACAATATGCTTATAAATAAAAACAATTTACAGATTCCAGGAAACCTTGGTTTTTTATGTCTCCAGGAGGTCTATATATGAGTTGGTCAGTTCTCGTTAACCAAAGCATTTTACAAGTTCTAATATTCAGAGAAGTAGTGATCTTCTGCGTATCATTTCAAGATTCAAATATGAACTCCATAACTATTTTAAGTTTCCTGCACTTATTATCACATACCCTAGGATCTACTCTGCATTTCACAGAACTGGAATCTCTAAACCCAACAGAGAAGGCTGCCCTTGGAAAGGTATTTAAATCTCGGAAATTGAAACATTTTCAAAATTCAACTGTAAATTATACCTTTAAATTCTTGCATAACGATTTGGTTTCTTCACAATCAGTTAAAGAGTTCAGTTTCCTCGATTCTACCGCATGATTACATGAAGGAAGACTGGTACCTGATAAAATGGCTACAAGGTGGTCACAATACCAACCAAAACAATATAGTTTTTTAAATGAAGGCATCGCTATTAATTGATTATTTTAAAAATTACATTTAGCCCGGGAATTCAGTGCTCCAAAAGCGGAAGAAATGATTAAAGCTGTAAGATATTCTATTTTAAAAATACAACCACATTTAATATGATTTAGGCTGGTAGTTATGTCCAAAATTTGTAGGCTTTAAAATGGCGAGAGAAAGTGAAAATAAATGAATGGGAGGATCCTAAAGCTTTTGAAGACCTTGAGAAGAAAGGGGAGTATCCTTTATTCGATGACGGATTTGATCGAACTGGTCGACCAGGTATGTAATTAGCCGTAACAAATACATTTTAGCTAAGAAGTTTCAAAGGTCTAATTTACAATTAAAATGATTTAATTGTTCCCATTTGCATATGAATCCAGTCGGTGAAGCGTTTTTTGGCGATTGGAATGTCCGGTCATTAGCTCTTCAAGGTAAAATCAAGCACCTCACCCATTACTGCTTAAGAGGAATTGAGAGATCAACTAAAAGAATTCGTCAGGCTCAAGCAGAAGGGAAAAATGTCACACAAATGATCCTTCTTGTGAATATGGACGGTTTCAATATCGTCAATCAGGGTTGCCCAACATGTATGTACGCTTAAATGACTAAATATTTGTAAAGTGTTTAAAATTCTTATATCCAAAATTACTAATCATTGCATGAAAATTTACAGGTATGGGATTACATTTGGGGTTTGTCGATCAGTACGAAAAATACTTCCCGAATGTCATTCACCGCACAATATTGGTCAATAGTAAGCTTGATAAGTACACAAAAATATTTTTAAAAACTAATTAACTTCACAGTGACTAATTCTATAATACCGCTTTACTACAGCTCCTGAGTCGTTCGAAACGATTTTGAAGCTTATTCGACCTCTAATGAGCCCTCAAACTCGGGAAGGGTTGAAGGTCTTTGGCCACAACAAAAACGAGTGGAAACCCTACCTGGACGAGATGATTGACCCCAAAGAAATCTCAGACTGGTATGATCCCCATGGAAAAGACAGAAAGGCCCAATAAAGGATACCCCATCAACCTACTAAGCACCGACTAAATCATTTACAAGTTTCATGAAAATCAAAAACATAAAAGGCTATGCATTAGATTAGATAATTTAGAGAAATTAAAAATCCACAAACATGTTTTAATTGCAAATGATAATGTATGATGTGTCATGCACAATTAACGTAATTGATGATTCTTGACTCTTGACTAATCACTGGAGACATTGGTGGCCTGGCATCCAAAACATTTATATAGTCACTGTCTTCAACTTTTGGGCTTCCCAGATGCTTTTTATTCGTGAAATAAGATGTCAAATATTCATTTTCAAATGCATTATTTCCGGTTCAGGTCTAAATGGTTTCTTTATGCTCATGTGATAAGAAATTTAGGCTACAGGGTAAAAAAATCAGTAATTTTTCAGTTGTTAAGCTTTATTTGCAGACGAGTGTTTAAAGTTGCAAGAAAAATATAATGTTTGAGGTTGTCATGTAAATGATATTTAATAAAGATTCATTTGACATTGCAAAAAAGTTGAAACCGACGAAATATTTGATGTCTCGCAAAGCTCGAAAAACTCTTCGATTAACCTTCAACTTCCTACCTCTGTCACTCTTGCCGATCTCCACTTTCCAAAACTTGAGAAAATCAATTGACTTCTCTTTTACATCTGCCATACAAGTCCATCCTACTGGAAATCTGATAATCCAGAATACCACGTTAGCCCAAAATAAGAATGTTGACTCAATAGGCAAATATGAAAGGAGTCTCATCAAGCCATACAATGCAGCAGCGGTCATAATCAAATTATCCAAGCTTATCAGGAATGTCATCATCCCAAAGCAATCAGAAATTTCTTTCGTAAGAAGTTGAAGATGTTGGTACGTCTTGACTGCTTCCGTAAACCGAGATTTTCGGTAGCATCTATCAAATACTCCTTGTGTCCCTACATCTCTAGATGAAAACTCAACCGAAGACATGTATTTTAGGGATTCCACCACCACCCCACAAGCTAAGTTTGTGATCATGTCTGCCAGAACAATGTGTCCGTATAAGAGAAACATCGCGTATATTTCATGAATCGATAAGATAAGTATTTTTGCAGGATCATCCATTATCTTGGTAGGTGGGTTCTTAGGAGATTCAAAATATGAGTACAAATATGAGTAAAAATTAGGTCCACTGAAGTAATGGATAGTCTGGCCGTTTACGGAACCACTCCACATAAATAAGTAGAATGAAAGCAGCCTTTCACAGGATTTAGCATACCGGTTTGCAACAGTTGGATTGTTTGCTATAAATTAAACAGTTTTTATTTATGAATTATTTTAAAGTTCTGGTGATAAAAAATTATTAATTATCTCACCCAAAAATGTCCCCTGAAACTTGAGTATCCTTTGGAGCATTGCGAATCGATCATTTTTGTGGATTAATGAATTCAATAAATTGCCGAAAGTTCCCATCGAGTATCCCATCACCCAATTAAAGGCAACTAGAGACATGATCCCATCCTTGTAGAGGAATGCACACCTATAAGTTTGCAGGATGTGATAAGCCGTAAAATAAAATGCGAGGAGTGCATGGAAATGATAGCGGAAGTAGTAGAGCTTTGAAGTGGAGTCGATTTCTGATAGCTCATGGGTGTCACGTGAGTAATGGAAAAGACTGTGACCTGTGTATACACACAGATTGAAAAACTTTTCGTAAAATTTTGTCACTTTATCCATTGGAGTAAAAATGGAGGGTGGAGGAGTTCCTTTGTTGGTTAAAATTGCTCTGTTCTTTGGTTGAAATTAAAATCTCTTTTATAAAGTGTGAAATCTTTGCTTACTTTCGTAACGTGAGGTCACCTCACTGAGGTGCCGAAGTGCCTAAAACTGTAGCTGTTAATTCCTCAAGGTCACAATAAGCTTTAATAGCTTACATACATTGCTTTGCAGATATCAGATAGGCGTATCAATTCCAAGTTTTTAAGTGTTTCAACTGTGACAACCGTTAATTGATAGAATGGCTGTTCAACTGGATGCTTTACTTTCTGAAGTTTCGTGAAATCCCCAAATTACTAATGATAGGTTATAGTTATAAAATCTGACTTAATTTGCGGTTTTGGCAATAAGAACTGGTGTTCCTTTATGCAAAATTAATACAAGCAAACATTATCTAAACACTGGACCTTGGAAAGAAGTTAAGGCAACTTTGTCCTGACTTTCGTACAAAGTACATATAAGCTGACCATTAACCAGAATAATTTATGACCCAGGTACTTCAAATACTACAGTTTATTTCATTATCAAACTTACCATACAATAAGCTACAGGTCAAGTTCACTGTAAGCTGTTACAAATGAATTATTCACCCACCTTGCGTAAACTGGCCTTCAGTTTGAATCACAAAATAGAACATCGACACGGAGAAAATAATTTTCTGGTATGTTGGAACACTGATGACTGACTGGTGTGTACCGAGCAATTAGGACTAATTACAAGTATGTAATTACTCACTCTACGCCTTGAAGAACTTCTTCAGAAAATGAACTTTAATTCGCTTCTCTCCCAAGGTTGTACATTAGTTTTTGAAAAATCTAATTTGTGGTGCTTGTAATTGCTGTTACGCCTTACTGAACTATTATGTCAGTTGATTCTACATAATCGGTATTGGAACTCATTTATGTTTCATGGCTTCCATTTCGTAACGGGATACAAAATAAAAAAATTACAATGCACGCACAGCTAGTTGATTGTTTCAATGACAAAAGAAAGCCGACAACTTTAATGTTAGATAAATAAGGGACTTTAGCGATTTCCTCCTTTTGCATTCCCCCTGAGGTATTTTCCCCTGAGGATTGTTTGTCCGTTTTATACCTTTTCCCGCTTTGCCCTTTCCGCTTATTGCCAATTTGACTTATCAATGAAAGATAAGCTTGACATCAGAAATATTCAGTCTCGGAACAGAACACTTAAACTTATGCGACCTCTAATGAACCATGAGCCTCCAAACCTGGAAAAGAGTTGAAGGTCTTCGGCTTTGGTGACGCAACAAGAGTGGACACCTTGGCAGAAAAGCCAAATGAAGCATATATATTCGTTAAACTAATTAACTGCTAATTAAAATCATTAACAAATTTCTTGCAAATTAATAATATATATAAAATGTATAAGAAAATAATACATAATATGTACCTATTGAGAATAAGCATTTCTTAATTATATTTAATGATAACAAATTCACACTTAATTAATCACTCATTTAATCAAAATAATTACACTAATCAATTATTTTTATAGTGACTCCACTTGGCTTTCATTTTCACTTTGCATAGCTTTTGTCTTTGTTCATGATTCTCTGTTTCCTCACATAAGACAGCTGTTTTTATTGTCATTTTTTAGAGGGAGAAATTGTCGCAATTTGTTTGGAACCTCACAACAGCTGTCAAGATTTGGAGTTTAGTTAATTAAGTTCGTTGAAAATGGCGTTTGGGGGTGGGAGTAAGAGGTGTGTTCCTCATTTTCGGGGGCTGGGGAGGAAGTGGGAAAATTAGAAGGGGAGGGAACACCTTGCTGGTCAAATTTCTTCTCGAACAAGTCATTCACGTGGTTTTGTGGGGAACTGGAGCTGTCCAGGAACTATGGAGGTTATCATGATAAGCAGGAGTTTGATGCGTGCAAATTCATAGGGGATCTGGAGCGATCGGCGGATGTTCTTTTTGTCTGTGGGGGGTGTATGGGAGTGATCACGGAGGCGATGGAGAAGCGGTTCAAGTTGGAGCAGGAGGAGGTCGAGGTGTGGAAGCTGCAGGTGCAAATTTTGGAGAGGATGAAGGTCCTCAAGGAGTGTGCTAGCTTGTAATTCAAGGAAATGAAAAGATTTTCGAGAGGGTGAGGAGTGCCGAGGTGGAGGTGGATATCGAAAGGGGGAATGTGAAGAGGAAGATGGATCTCAAGCAGTTGTTTAAGTTCCGGGAGAAAATTTTGGATGGTTAGTACTTGAAATGAGTGAACACGCAATTAGAAATCCAATTAAATTTTTAAAAATTCTTCAAAATGTAATGCATTTTTTGATTTTTTCCAGTTGTCCCATATCTGGAAATTTTCCAAGACGATCTCAATGTCAAGCTTGTTTCTAAAACCGGAAATGAAACGTCCCAAGGTGAAGGACTAACCTCTTTCCAAAATAAGGACCCTCAGGGAAGCTCGCTGTCTATGGTGATTAGCAATAACAGCGACTTTGTAATGGGCTCAGACCATGATAATGGAATCAGCGACACTGAGGAAGACCCCTCCCACAGAGAACCCGATCCCCAGGAAGAGTCAGAGGATGAATATGAGCCACCAGCACGTAAAAGGAAGAAGAAAGGCAGAAAACGAAACTCCAAGAAAATCAAAGATATCCCATATGTCTCTGAATCAACTTTCCCAAAAACACAGAACGGCTTGGAATCGGAAAACGAAGGAAAGCTTTTAATGCCTTTCACGCCAGCTATAAAGCGTCCTTATCAAAGCAGCAAGAAGCCCTTGACCAAATTGACTTCAGTGGAATGACCAAGTTGAGGAAAGATCTTATCGAATTCATTGTCCGGCGACAGGTAGCAATCGCTGAGATCAAATCTCCGAAACCGGAGACTCCTCCCTCCAATGACGCTTATGACTTTGAAACCCTAACAGAAAGCGACGAGTGGAAGTACCATTCATCAACAGACAAGATAACCATCGCCGGTATCGAGATTGATGTCACCACAGACAATCCAAACACCTTAGAATTCAAATGCCAATTTTGTGGCTTCCATTGTTCCAAAACGATCATTCCAAATGAGCTAGGAAGCGTGAATCAGCATAGCATAGAAATAGCTCAGCGTTCCACTTTCAACCACATCTTCCGTGACCACTTGGCAGCGTTCCATTGCAACCACTGTGTTTTCCAAGGCGACACCCTAAAAGCTTTCAGGGACCACCTGAACCGGCACACGAATCCCAACAAATTTCGGTGTGATATCTGCGGCCAGCAATGCAAGAACAAAGATTCCCTCTGCCTCCACAAAAAGTACCATGCTCAAGATAAGCTCTTTCCATGTAGCATTTGTGGAAGAGCATTTGCCAAACGAAGAGATAACCTGAAACATGAGGAGACGCATCTCCCCAAGGAGGAACGGCCCCACATCACTTGTCCCCTCTGTGGACTGAGAATGCTGAAGAAAACCTACAACACTCATAAGATCGAATCCTGTCCTGCAGCTGTGAAGACGGGACCCAACGAAAGGGCATTTGTTCAGTTTGTGGGAAGCAGTTGTCCTCCACGAGGGTCCTGAACAGGCACCTGGAAATGATGCATAACCCGAAGATAAGAAATGTGACCAGTGTGGAGAAGTGTTTAAGACGAGGACGGCGAGAATAAATCATCAGTTAAAAATGCACCCCGGAAATCATCAGCGACCTTGTTCGAAAGGCTGTGGGAAGCTTTTTCTTCGCTTGAATTATCTAGAATCGCATGAAGCAAAATGCAATAAGAAGGTGCCTGAAGGACCTGAGCAGGATTGATTCATTTAAAACGCGACAAAAAGTATAGAATAATCATTGTATTAATTAAAGTTAGTTAAATAGAAACTAAATCAAGCGATTAAGTTTCCAATAAAAACATAATTTGACGTTTAATTGACAGTTTATTCATCTACCAGATCATTGCATCCTGTGTTAAGCACCTCATCCGTCACGTGGAGGGAAAGCAGAATTGCATTTCAGTCAGCTGACTTTTGTTATTTTGATGGGATGTTTTCGTGGAGGCAGTCAGGAGCTGTGTTTTTGCTGAGTTAAAGTTAATTGGGATTCTTGGAAGAAAATTAAGATGACATCTGAGGGAGGTGCCAAGTCTTGTGTTGTTTGTTCCTCAGTGGAGGAGAATGGGGAGGGAGGTGTATCTGGGGGTGGAGGTGCATG
>JAQIXX010003454.1:0-19624 GCA_034700605.1 Willowsia nigromaculata | reverse complement strand
CGCCTTTTAAATGAATGAATTGTTACGGTGAAGTCGTGAAGTGAAATAAGTTAAGTACCTACCTCCATGTATTTTCGCTTGTTTGCTTAAGTGTCAACTTTGGTCTTTGTTCTCATGCAATTAGGCAAGAGTGTTAGCACTGCACTTGTATTACAGCTCATTGTGTTTTGCATAGTTAATATTTTCTGCTGAGTAGTCAGTAGTCACGCTTGTAAATCACAGTTTTTCTGTCAACGTTTATGTCAGCCATACTAGTAGTTAGCAAAATATGCGGCTAGTATTTGCTTATAATTCAGCCTTTCTAACAAGGAGGCTCCGTGGCCTAATGGATAAGGCGTCGGACTTCGGATCCGAAGATTGAGGGTTCGAGTCCCTTCGGAGTCAGAAATCTTTTGGTGACTTTGACGCTTCATGAGACTTATTTCGAAATTTTCATGCGATTATGATTGCTCATTCTTACTCTCTTTATTTTTGACCATTTGAATACATACAGGTTAGATCGCTCCTTTTATACAGTGGCGTTATAGAAATCTTTAAAAAACGCAATGGTTTCCGGTACGAATTTCTGTGACTATCTGGCTCCCTGCACTACTGATTTAGCATAGCAGTTGCGATTTGCGAAATCCCTTTTTCTGTCCCCCATCTGTCATTGCACTCATCATCATCATCTGATTTTGATTTAATATGCATGAAATGATCTGCTGGAGCTGGACGATATGGTCAGTGGTGTAAATTGAACGAGCTGACCATCGATAAATAGACGGATTGCTGTGCTGTGTGGATGTGGAATGAATTGTGAGGTGGCTACATTCATGGTCGATCGGTTAGTGTTGAGTTGAGTGCATCTTGTTTGCATTTTTGCATTTGTCAAAGTTTTTTATCGTACCGGCTTGTGTTCCTATTTACGTGGTAAAAAATATATCCTCAATTCTCGTAACGCTATATATACAGTATAGTGTATAGTCAATAGTCTGAGATAAACCTACTTTGACATTCCATTTCTGATTTCAACCAGTTTGTTTGATTGCAGTGCAGAATACTTTGCGTTAGTTGGGTCTTTAGCTATTCGTTGCTTTTATGGCTTTGTCAAGCTAAAAGTTGTTGATTTGGGTATATCATTGGCTGCTGAATCTGAGGCATTAAATAATTTTTATCTGCACAACTGCAGCTTGTTCATTCTTTGGTACAGTAATCGCAGTAGTTGAATCACAAACGAATGCTGAGTCAGGGTCCAGAATAGAAAGTTGAGAGTGTGAGAAGAGAAATCTTGATTGTGGGTTGCATTGTTCATAGGTGTCAAAGAGACAAAAGGCGTTTCTGTTTAGTATCCATTCTAATTTACTGGTAGTCTAGTTTGTCTTGCTTGCACTGATTGATAAGTGATTAAATGAGTTATTGGAGCAGGAGAAGTTCATGGTGTAGCTGACCGTTTTATTTAATACAGTCAAGTATTGAAAATTTCCAGTATTGATTCAAGTTTTATCAAAGTAGATAAGGTTTAATTACATCTATTTTTCACGTTCTGTTGAGATATTGAAGGTGAGCGAAATCATGCACCTTCTTCTATGTCGTGTTAGCAGTTAGGTTATAAGTACTTGACAGAGGCTTAATAGTTCGCATTGGCAAGTCATTCTGTTCTCAGTTCTGATGAAATAAGTGCTTCTGAAAATTAATTTTTCTTTTCCATTTTATTATACTTTAGGTCGGAAGTATTACGGTGATCTAGTGTGAATCATGGCGTCTGAAATATCCAAGGTGCACAAGTAAGTGATAAAACGATTATGTTGGGCTTAAAGATTTTTAAAGGGTTAATACAAAAGACATCTGGAAATGTGTGTATTTCAATTAATTATTTCGTATTGCTATGCATTTTAGGTACATTGACGACAATGAAGCCAAGTTCATTCAGAACTTGCGTGAGGCCGTTGAAATTCCATCTGTCTCGTGCTGGGCGGACACTCGGAAGGACTGCGTTCGAATGGTAGAGTGGACAGATGCAAAGCTCAAACAACTAGGCTTTACGACTGAGATTCGGCAGCAATCTACCCACGAAGTGGAAGGAAAAACTCTTCAACTTCCACCCATCCTCATTGGGAATCTTGGAGCTGATCCAGCAAAGAAAACTCTCCTCATTTACGGTCATTTGGATGTCCAACCGGCCAAGCTCTCTGATGGTTGGGATTTTGAGCCATTTAAACTGACTGAACAGGATGGAAAACTTTATGGCCGTGGATCTACTGATGATAAAGGACCCGTTCTGGGTTGGGTTCACGCTATCGAGGCGTTCCAAAAAACTGGACTTGACATTCCGTTGAATTTGAAGGTTGTTTTTGAATGCATGGAGGAATGTGGCTCAGAGGGATTAGAAGAAACACTTATCGCTCTGAAAGACACCTTTTTGAAGGATGTGGATGCTGTTACTATCTCGGATAACTATTGGCTCGGAACTGAGACGCCTTGTCTTACCTACGGTCTGAGAGGCCTAAGCTACTTCATGGTAGAAGTGGAATGTGGCACTAAAGATTTGCACTCTGGCGTTTTCGGGGGAGCTGTGTAAGTTATATGAACTTGAATACTTGAATTGGCGTCAAAACAATTTTTACTTAATTTTGTTACATGTTATTTTGCTAACCTTTGCATTTGTTCAATAATAGCCATGAAGCCATGACTGATCTAATATGGATAATGAATCAACTTGTGGATGTCAAGGGAAACATCCTCATCCCAGGTGTGTTGGATGATGTGGCTCCTGTTACTGAAGCAGAGAAAAAACTCTATGAGGGGATCAATTTCGATTTATCTGCCTTCAAGAGAGATTGTGGGGTCAATGGATTAATACATCCTACTTGCGAGGTATTCTCAACTTTATGATGTGAAACATATTTGTCTTCGTTGCCTTAAAAATGTATTTATAAACTGATAACTTTTTATGCAAAGAAATCTACTCTGATGTCCCGATGGAGGAACCCGGCACTGTCTATTCACGGCATCGAAGGAGCTTTTTCTGACCCAGGAGCAAAGACAGTAATTCCACGCAAAGTTATTGGAAAATTTTCCATTCGATTGGTTCCTAACCAACACCCCGACAAGATTGGAAAGATTGTGAAAGCTTACTTGGAGAAAAAATGGGCTGAATACGGTTCCCCAAATAAGCTCAATGTAAGCTTTTTTTTTGATTACGGGATCATCATAATATGCAGATGCATAAATGATATGCTACTTTAATTGTATGTATATTTGTAATATTTGATAGGTTTCCATCGGCCATGGGGGTAAACCATGGGTAGCTGATTTCAATCACACGAATTATCTTGCTGCCCAGAAAGCAACAGAGACTGTGTACGGCCAAAAACCATTGATGACTCGGGAAGGAGGATCTATTCCGATTACAATTACTTTCCAAGAGGTAACCGGAAAGAATGTGATGCTTCTCCCAATGGGACAATCTGATGATGGTGCTCACTCCCAAAACGAAAAAATCAGCAAACGCAACTACATTCTTGGGGTGACTGACCAATATTAAGCTTTATTTTTTTTTACATCATATGTCATAAGCACCATCTGAAATTATGCTAAACATACTTTTTTTTCCTAATGTAGACCAAGTTATTTGCGTCCTATTTGGTTGAACTTGGAAATCTCCAGGACAAGTTTTAAGATGCGGGAGTGCAAGATGCAGATGATGAAGATGCAAGAGCAAGCTACTCTATAAAACTTTTCAAATATAATATCATGTGCCTTAATTCCTCTCTAATTGTGAATCCGAAATAAAGATTTAAAAATTATAAAAATATTCTTCTGTAAAAGTCTTGCTCATAATACTTCTTTTTATTGTATACAATCACAGATAAAACTTAATGTCTATTTTCATTTAGAGAAAACTTTTGCATCATTAGTTGCGCATTCAAGTTATTTTAGTTACAACTGGCAACAACGTTGAAGCAACAAAGTACGCGAAACGCACTTCCTCTTCTGTCAAAAATCCTTCTAGGAGGCAGCCTTTTATTAGTTGTTCCAAAGCATTACCTATAAACGCATTTGTTAGAAACGACGGTAGTCCTCGAACATTGTCGCGCATAAAATATAGAGGCACCCTGGTAATTCCTAGAACTTCATCCGATGAGAAAATCTCAAGAGCATTTTTTTCCATGGATTCCAACGTGCTGATAGGTACCTATTATCAAAGACTACAATTAGTAACGCTGCAAAGTATTGAATAAAATATGCCTCAAATTAACTAACTTCACAGGAGAAAAAGTGCATAACGTATCCTGGAATGAATTCCACATCTTTCTGCTGCGCCAGATCTAAGTGTTGAATACTGCACGATGAGTAGATGTATTTTGGTTCAGCTTCTAACGTTATCGTCATTTCCTCTTCAACCTCTCTAATAAGACCTGCTTTGACAAGATTCAATAAGTCTTGAAAATTTTTACCCTCCGGTTTGAAGCCCTTCATTTCGTCCACAAGCCCCCCAGGGAATCCTAATTTGCCATCAAATCGAACTTGCATCTACAAAATGTATAATACAACCGTCAATCGATAAGGAATCTAATCTGTTACTATGAAATCAAATGAATAAAATTGGCAGAATTTCCCAAATAATTTGCTTACCGGGATTCGATATTTAAGGGGATACCTGCGAACCATCTTATCCGTTTCCTTCGCAGGACACCAAAGCATTACATGAGCAGCGTGTCGGTGAAACTTGACCATGTCAGAGAACTCGGTTATTTCAGTAAACAATCCCACGGTCCATGGGCATTTGTACGTAGCTTGTTTAGTCTGTTCCTTATCTTTAGAGGCTTCCAGGAACTGCTGCCACAACGCATTGTCTTTGACTGGAGCACCCCGAATACCAGGAGCATCCTCAGTGGCAGTAGTCATTTTGAATAACTAGAAATTGCTATCAAGCTCCCATAAAAACGAGTAAGCAGGAATGGTAACGGTTGGCAAAATCTCACAGATTTTTCAGTATAGTATGCAATCAAACGAATTCACGAATTAACTTGACTACTAATAATGAACACTCCACGAAATTACTGAATTATTTAAAAAAAAATCTTTGCGTATGGAGCATTAATCTTGCTGACTCTCATGAAGCAGGATACCGTCAAAGATTGTTCAGCTGTCGTTTCAAGTGCAAACCTATATCATAGACAATAGACACGAATCTGGATTTTTGCTAGATATGACCACACACAATAATATGTTATTGCCATTTGCAGCAGACTTCTTGCTCCACTTTTCCACTACCACCACCACTACTCCAGAACTAGAACTTTGTTATACAAGCAGGCATTTACACGTGGCATTTTGCATGTTAAATACTTCATTTGATACGACTGCTGGTCGTGGTTGATGACACAATGAAAGTAATTTAAACTTTTATGAATGCGCAGTTGGGTTTATCTAATTCTACCAGGCACTTTGAATTTTATGAAAAATATAAAAAGTATGGAATTTATTTCTGTAGTTTTTAAAGATTGTGTTCATCACGCATACAGTAATCAATTTTACAATATACAAATGTAAAAAATGGTATGGTTAAGCATTTAAATGTGGTATCTAAATTCTAAATTACACTTGTTTAGCCAAGGCTGACATTTTTGACAATTTCACTTATTTCTTCTTCCATTGCTTCCTCTTCGCAGGCTGTAGCTGCAGCTTCCAATTCAACGAGATCGAAACCAACCTGTTCCTTTTCGTAGTTTTCCAGTCCCTTCAGTAATTGTAGCAAAGAAATCGGAATGACATAATTGCAATATGAATACATAGAATTTGAAAACTGCAAATATTTTAACTATACTATAGTTAAATGCTATTCATACCTTCTCCAGTGCCGTAAGTATTGAAGTCAAAGTCGGTGAATTGGGCGGAACCTGCTGTATCCATATGCAATACTGCTCTACATAAAGTTGATTTAACAAATAATACGGCTCCTTCTTCTTAAAAATATCATGTATATCCAAAAGGCAAACCAGGGCACCAACAGGTCCTACAACACGACAAATAGAATTTAAAGTATACCCTTTTTGGAAATTATTGTTTATTTATGGTTATCAATTATTACTTGTTTACCTGCTTTGAGTACTTTCATGACGTCCTTCATCACCCTCCTGGACAATTTCCAGTGCCGTATTAATGGGTATGCGAGTGAACGTCGGATACAGGAGTGAACAACGTCAGTAACGGACTCGAATGTCTAAATGTTAATAAAACAATATTTAAGATTATATGATACAAAAAATTAAGATAGCATTGCACAAAAATGACGAAAATATATTGCTCACATCAAACCACGAGAGGGTTGCACTGATTCTGGAAATATTCCAAGGAGACTCGCAACAATGATTTCCTTCCGTGATCCTCCAATCGTAACAATAGGCGTACAGTATGTCAACCAGGCCAAGGTAGATCTTCTTGAGCCACAGCTTATTGTCAACGAGAAATTCTGTATTACCGAGCTCCTTGATGGTCTCCTTATTCTTTTCGGTTAGCTGTTTCAGCGATTTGTGGTCAAACTTAAACTGTAGAGCTGTTGCAACGTCTTCATTCTCCATGAAATCCGCGATGTAGTGATCATCACTGAATTTGTTCTGCTCAGCCTCAATTCGCTTTTGACGACGCTCGCGCTCTGATAAGCCATCAGGGTTTTGAATTTCGGCTACCTCCTTGAGTTCTACGGAATACTTGTCACAAAGACCTTTGTGGCTGTTCAAGAAGCCATAAGAGTAGCTGTTTAGTAGAGCTGAGCTTGCTGAAGGCATTTCCATTTCCACATCCATATTTTGCTCAATAAACCAATCGTCTTCAGTAATGTCTTCAAGGTTATAGGTGTTAGCGGTGACTCCATCTAAGCATTACAAAAATCTTGCTTAACTTTTGACACACTTCAAATCAGTAGCATTTCTTTACAAGTAAAATATTTTTTAAGTTGACACAATACGCAAACGCTGGTACACACTAACCTGAGCTAATTACTTCTATCAATGGTTTGATCCGTTTTGACTGTGTTTTCGGTTGCAAAAGAGATGCGAGCATATCAAGGTTTTCAAAATGCTCGCCTGGAGTAACCTTGTTAAGTGTGATAGTATACTTTCCCTCGTCAGCATCATAATGAGCATTGCTGTCATCTGCCTCCTCTACTTTTCCAGGAAGTGTCAATCTAGAGAAAGTCAAACAACATGTTTTGTATTTTAACCGTCACCGTTCCACAATCGAATCTCCAATCAATTTTTCATAACAATCCCTTCAGCCAATTTTTGCAACAACGAACTACGAATGCAATGATCAACATATTATATCTTACCTTAAATAATACGGCGTAGAATAAAAGATAACACAGTCTTCGTTAACGTCAATTTCCGTGTCCTTCACGTTTGTGTAAGGAGCATGTACATTGATGATAAGATGTGTCTCAGTTTGACTGAGATCGAATTTTGGGGTTATCATGGTTCAAACTGCAGGAGCTGATGCTCAACCGTACGTTAATGAACGATTTCAAAAATGGTGATCTAGTGAATGATAATTATATTCCACTTTACAAATTACTTTCCACAGATTCCGAATTTCAATTACTAATATCAACCAACTACTTATAATAGGAGCACGTGTCTTGTCTGAGAACTTCTCAGAGAAGTGTCCACTCTAAAAACCAACAACAGTAGTGAACTGGACTTCTGCTAGGTCGCATGGAAAATCAGCTGAGCAAGGAGAACAAATAGTGATTCAACTGGACTGGACTGAACGTTGAAGCGTGCATAATGCATACTTTGCTCGCTTACCTATTTATGCTGAAACAAAGTAGTTTTGGAAATGCCGTTGTGTGTGACTGTCTAACTAAAGCAGTGCAGAGCAGAGCTGGAAAAGGTGAATTTCGTGTCGTGTAATCATCCTTTATTTTGCTGCAGTCTACCCTAAACTGTTCATGAGATTTTCAGCGTCATCAGTAATCATAAACGTTACATCATAATCAAATAAGACATGCAATGCCGAACAATTAATAATGAAGTCATATTAATACTTTTTGTCGTTATATTGGTAAAAACTAATTTTATAGACTACACTATGAGCACTCACTTCTTCATGGGACATGAATTGAATGGTAGGGTCATTCCCCATTCCACTCATGCCAGTAATCCATTACCATGATCCTGCTTGGATTGCTGGAATCAGAGCTCAATGGCACATCCATTTTAGCTGAATACCTATGTGGTAATGTAGTAGGTATTCTAATTCTATAATTCTCATAATTACCATCATGAGCCATGTGCATGCGTTGATTTGTGGCTTGGCATCTTGAACTCTGACTAGACAGATTACGTCTGATAACACAAATATCTTTTGCAAGCATTTATGTCTGGATCACTACGCATATAGGTATTTAGCGTTGGTTATGTAAGAGACACAATAGCCCTAAAACCCAGTTGCAACAGATTTGCTGGCTTCTGGAATAATATCAATAACTTTATTTGAAACAAAGCAAGAACAACAAGAGCAATCAAATGTCAAGTAGTCACAAAATGGTTCAAGAATTTTGCAAGGTTAAGTCTCCCACACTCTTACTTCCGGTTGTGGAGCAAAGGTTGCCTTCATCATGCTTTGTAAGTACAGCGTGCATTGGTCACTTTTGATAGAAATTTTTTAGGACGTAGAACGATCCCAAACGTGCCAGGCCTAAACATTTGAGTGATACAGAATAGCTCCTCCAAAAGGGTTGACTATATTGCACAAAATATTTATATGCATCGAAAGTTACTAATTTTCATCAAACAAAAAGAAAGCAATCAATAGTCGTGTGAACTTTTTAAAATTATAGATCTTCAATCAGTTAAAGTTCTATGAAAAAGCTTCCGATGACATTGAAATCTTCTCTTTGGGATCAGGACTGGATACCTGGATCTTAACGAAGTATTTCCGTGAAGACTACGGAATGGTGATAAGCATCTCCTCCCCCGACACGTCACAGTTTTCCAAAGAGATCAGAAAATGCTTAGTATCAAGCGGGGTGATTGATTGGGAGAAGCCATTTCTTTTCAATTCCCTGCAAAGCCATGTTACAAAACTTATCACTGATATCAATGTTGAAGATTTGGGAAAGGTTATTACAATCTACCCATGTCTTTTATTCTGCATGGACCCCTCCGAGGCCCTGACATTGGAAATAAGGTTTTTTGATATCTGAAATGAGCTGCACAAAATAATTCCCAATATTGGTACACATTTGCATGACATCCGTTGATCCGTTTCTTTCTTTTAACTCATCTAATCAAGGCCACCTCCAAACACTGAAGTGAAATGCTTAGATGTGGAATCAGGCACCCCATTTATTGCAGACAACTGGAAATACTCCAAAGGAGACAGCACCTATTCTGTGGTGCGGAAGAGCATCCAACGATTTCCTTCTGGTGGACTCTTCGTTGACAATAAACTTGTGACTGGGGCTATTACCCCAGCGTTTGGCCTCATCAGTAAGCTCCACACAGAGCCAGAACATCGACGAAAGGGTTACGCTTCCTATGTGATGCGCTTCATTTTCAAGGAACTCGCTCAGGAAGGTTTGTTTCCATGTCTCACGTCGGAAATCGAAAACAAAGCAGCTATCAATTTCCATCGGTCTCTGGGCTTGGAACAAGTTGGAGTGGCTAATTTTATTACAAATAGATAATTACTCTTTCAATCCAAGTTTCTCGTTTTTGTACTTCTGCAGTTAAACTCTGTCAAATTGTATTTACGTTGTTCGTCCTTTTTAATTAAATTAAAATTATTTGAGTTTGAATTGGAACCTTTCTTTAAAAAATTGCATGCATTGGTCATTGCTAAAGTGGTCCGTTTCGCTGCATGAATATGTCTTCATTGTTCAAGCGCAAGCATCTCTGCAAATATCTGCATGTGAGTCTGACATGTTTGTGTGTGCCCCATGAGAATACGCAGCAGCCAAAGTCAAATGAGAAGACTTTTTGACAAGCTAAGCTCACGTCAGCTCTGTTTCTTTGCTGAAATCAGTTGATAAGTTAGGAGTGTTATCGGTGAGATTTGATGGAGTCTCAGTGTATTTTTCAATTTATTTATGCATAATTGATTTGAAAAACGTAATCGACCCCGTCAGGAATACGGGACGGGAAAGGACTGCTCATTTGTCTGGTCATTGATGCTGTTAGCAGCATATTGTAGGAATCTCGTGCAGTAGTTAAAAAAGGTACTAGATGAAAATTATCATTATTATCAACATTGAACATTGAAGCCACTGAATTCAATTCCATAGAACTATCTGTACAAAATCAATACTTGACTGTCAATTGTGATGACGGAACAGCTCATTTCATCATGGAGTTGAAAATACCTTCAATAATTGTATTTGTTTGGAAAGCTGTGTTTTAATTGTCAACCTGTTTTGTTTTTGATTTTCTTGCAAATAGGCTGGTGCGTTTACTATCGGTCCACTTAATGAGATTCTCTTTCCCCATTTTCTAAAACCTTACCAGATCATGCTTAATTGAGTAGGTAAAAATCAGATTAGTACTAATTGTTTTACTTGAATTTGTGGATTTGTATTTAAGTATTTTATTAAATTGACATTTCTTTTTTTATTCAGGTGTACACATCATTGAATTCTGATTCAATTAGAAGAAAGTAACTCAGCGTATTTAGGAATGGCAGATGCGGAAAAGACAGCGCCTGAACAGGCTACAAAGCAGCCAGAGGATGAGGAATTGTCCCTCACTGTTGCATCAAAGTCAGGTAAATGAAGTTCTACTTTACTTTTGAATTTAAAAGACGCTTTGGTTTGGTGCATGATTTCGAGATTGTCATTTATGTTGCAGGGTTCAACGATAGAGCCTGGAACGACCCTCCTCCCGCCTTAATATCAGGTCAAGTTGGTCACCGACCCAGCCCCACCAATACTCCACGCCCCAAACTTACTGCACGTGTGGGCTATGACGCTAGCAAACAGGGAGGCAGTGGGGATGCATCAAAGACTGTTTTGGATCCTAAAGGTCCTCCTCCTAAATCTGGATTTGTCCAGTCTCCACGCACTTCTGACAGCACTTAATCCAAACCAAAGCTTCCAAACCTCAATTAATTCTCTCTATGTATATTCATTTTTATACCAAATAATAGTCAATTATCATAAATGTAATCTTCCATTATCCGTGTAAATTATATTGTGAAAATTGTATTAAATTATATTCGTGGCAAATTTGCTCGTTCTAAAGCTCATGTATACTAATAGTAAGTAGCCTTATTGTACCGTTACATAAGATTTTAACAGCTTTTCTTGTCATCGGAAGCTAAACCTTATGATCAGAAATCGATTTTGTGTACATATATCTCTTATAGCAAGTTGCAGTGATTTACAATTACTTGAGTTATAATCTCCTTAAAATAAATCATCAGCACCAACATTGGGTTAGATTTGGTAGGTACTTAATACTGATACATATCGTTGTGTTAGCAAACCGTATTTATCATGATTCATCCCTAAAGCTTTAATTTTCCGTAAACGTAGCATCATCTCCAAGAAGATTCGCAACATTGTAATCAAAATTTTTACTTAATTTATACCTTGTTGTGAGACGTATTTTGTACATATCTCCCAAGGCGTAGTTGAGAAAGCAATTAAATGACTTGAAATGGCAGAACGAAACTTGTAGGCGGAAAGAGAAACAGGAACTTCTAGCACGGCATAGGGCACAAGCTCAGAGAATAACAGAGATTTGCCTACTTTTATTTTAAACAACTGCCTAATCGAGAGATGCATGGGAGAAGAAGTTTTTTTCAGCCAAAAAACAGGAAAGATAGCAGGTGTACAAGGGTATCTTAAGTAGCAAAAAATACAAGATTTTTTAAATGTTTTGATAGATTGATCGTATTCAGCTCTTACGATTTTTTTTCTGCAGAAACCACTGGCAATTGATTTTTTATAAATAGGAAATTAGCAAAGGCAAAAGACCATACTATCGAACACTGATACTCAAAACGTGACTTCAACCATAACTTTTTTGGAACCTTTTAATCTTTCATTTGAATACATTTATCATTTACTATCAGAAAATCATAAAAGCGCAGCAGAATCTCTTTTACGCATTTTCGCAAAGAGCATTATTTTTTAAATGTAATTTCTTCTAGTTTATTGTTGGCCACATAATAAAACGTGAAATGTATGTAGCAGTAGGCTAAGCTATTGTGTAAGTTTCATTTCTATGAGGTATGTATGATATAAGCTTTTTTATGATGCATCAATAGAGCTGCAATTGGTATAATGTTTTGTATTTTGTGCTATTTCAAACATACATAATGTAATATGTTCTCAAACCAACCATCATTGTATTGCAGCAACCATTATTTTTATCCTTTTTTACTTGAAAACTACTTATTAAGGACAGGTGCAGATGTATGATCACCAAGCTCCTGTTTTTTTATAAGCAAGCATGCAATTTGCTGTAATGCAATGATTCAATGATACTTTGGCAGTGCAACAGACGTTGGATTGGAGTTTTGTCGGATTTCGTAAGCTTTTTTGAAGACTGCTTTTAAACAACTTCGACTTTTATATGATGCGATGTTAAGTAAGCAGGTAAGAATTTCCTTTTGCGTTCCTCCGACCATCAATCTAGTATTTCCATTTAAAACAATAAACTTTTGACTACACACACATATAACACACAGAGTCATAGTCAGTACAGCACAAGAGAACTTGGACTTCATTTTATTCATAATCGGTCGTAGACGTTCTTGTAGTCGGCATCAATCTACATACTTAGAACCAACCAACCACGAAGTTCAGATATTTCCTTTGAAAAAAACTCAAACATTATGTTACGTGCCGTAACTATGGTATAACACTGCTGCTACTGCATACTGCTTAGAATTGATAAAATGTCTATGCGTATCTTATCAGAATATTTTGATCATATATTCATCATCATGTTATCAGTTTTCACGCAAGCATGGTAAAAAAAACTTCTTTTCACAGATCCCTTCACCACTATCATATCCATCATCATCATCATCATCGGGTTTACAGATCCGACCGAGCACAGCGTCAGCGTCCTAAAAACAATGCATACTTACAAGTACACATAGGATTTGGTTGGACAGTCACAAAAACATGAAGCATGCCCATAAATATTGCCTACTAACTAAACTATATCGTTGTTACATGCAAAATAAACACATTCAATAGTTCAATTCATCTCTCGAGTGCACTGCCAACTCTCTGCGTTTGATCTACTTTACCTGTCCTTTCTTCACTTGAGTTTTGATCATGACAGAAAAGGTTTTTTTATGTGTCGTGTCTTACTCTATGTTAGCAGTTGCTACTTAACTTGACACATAAAATGCGCTGAAAACTCTGCTGCATTTGCAATGATGTTCACTTCAGACAGCGTTTTCAAAACTGGTAATTTCATTGTCTTCAATTCATTCTAAGTGAGCAGAAGTCAGAAAGAATGTAGTCGCTTGTGTTTTTTAGCTCATTCCTTACTATACTTAATATATGAATGAAATGCGTAGGAAAGCAGCGTTTATATCGCATCCTGTCACTCTACTACATATTCAATTTGATCGACTAAAAAATGGTTGCATTTTACATGCACTTGCAAAACATTCTTGTTCGAGTTGCTCGCACTTTGTTCATAATACATTGAAGCGGAGAGTCCACTAGTTCGTCGTTATGTACTGAACAAGAAGCGCAGAGAACCAACAGTAACGGCCAATTGCACTCGGTACCAGTACCGATTACTGATACAGATAAAAAGACAGCAGCAGCAGGATTACTTCGTAAAGACACCTTACATTTCTCTCGTTGTTCGTTCGTCTAATGAAGGATGAAACAAAACGAGAATGAAATTCTTGTCTTCAGTCCGTCTGCAAAAACGGCGTACACATTCTTATCTTCTCTGCATCTGTCCAAGTTTCACATGCTACAGCAGTAAAGATATGAAATACATGAGTTTTTATTTCATACAATGAAAAATCTCTAGATATGATCATGATCACGCATAAAAGCATGCTACCAATAAAAAATAACTCTACTGAAATATATTCACTTTTTGATACAATATCCCAGTTCTCACTCATGTACGCTTTGCATGTAACATCTTTCGAGTCTCGTGTCTCTACTCGATTGATATTATAACCAGGTTTTATGCACAACATGGGAAACATCATATCGCATTCAATAATTAATTCACAAATTGTCACCCCTGTCATCAGAATTTGTATAAGATGGCATACAAAAGTATGCATTGGTAAGAATTACATTCCCTTTTGCCGTTGCTGTTTCTATCGCAATCGCAATGCAGCTCATAAATCCTTAACTAATCATGTTGCAATTAAATATTATAGCAGATTCGCAAAGTCAGAATTGATTTTTAATTAATTAAAAAACTGAGCCTTAGTTTTACTTTCTTTTGACTTGACAGTCGACACGCATTTATTTTAAACAAGCTTTGAGCTCATTTTCATCCACTAATTAAAGTTTTCAACATGCATACCTGTATAGAATGATGGGATGTAGATGTAATGTGATACGGATGCTGAGATTCACATTGCTGTTCCAATTAAATTCAATAAGATGCAAGTTGCAATAATAATAATATGCATTTGTATACATGCGCACCATGATCCTAATACCATGATATGAAATATAAAATGACAAAAAAGGGTTTTTGCCATCCAATCCTTTCTATTCATTTAAAAAATAATGTGTAGCAGATTAGCTGCACCATAATCAACTTGCAAGTTTCAAACTAATCATGGCTATGTTGAGAGCAATGCCTGTGCAAAAAGTGGTGTAAGATCAAGATTGAGAACAAGCATGAAAGAGTCGATGATAAATAGGAATTTTACATACATCCGACTATCCGACCGTACAGCGATTTACATCCATACACAATATATTTAATCAAATGCAGGCAAATGTGGAGTAAAACTGTAGTGTTTTTAAGGACAATGTTAAGATATAATTCGGATTTTATTTCCAGGGGCATGGAGTCTAAAATCTTGGCCCTGATGATGAATGAACCTTCTCATGATTTATATTAATTAAATTAAAGAGAAATTAATTGCATAAAATGATGTAGAATCTTTCAATTCTTGATGGCATGAAGATGTGCTAAAATGTCCTACTCGAGGACAGACACGGGAAATCTCTTCTTTTGCAAGTTGCTGTGAGTAATCATAGAGAAATCGTAAGAGCTACTTCATAAGACAAGGAGCACAATACCGTTATGGATGGTCTGGTCGAATATTATAATGCATTGTTGCTTGAAGCAGGAGAGTCAGTTTAGTAATAAAGAAGACAGGTATGATATGAAGAAATACGATATTCAATATGAAAATGTTGGAGATACGGTGATAGTAGGGAAGATAACATTTAAGTAACGAGAACGAGATTCTTTGTGCATATATTGTTGTGCATCTGACTTTTATTGGAGTATCTAGTATGTATGCATTCCTCGGTAATGTAAAATGTGTGTGTGAAGTGAACTGCACAAAGAATTAGGAATTGTAGGCAGATCACTAGAAAGATGCATGAGTATGCACAGGTATGTCTGATTGTTCGCATACCTATACTCTACTAATATACTATGCATAATAATAATGATGATAAAATGCGTGCGTAATGTTGAATATTATGTAGTAAGAGTAAGTAAGCAGTGTGGTATGTAAATGTGTATTAAACTTTTTATTATTCCAAGTTTTCTTGGCTGTTGTGTTGTTATTGTTGTGTTTTCTACATTAGAGTCTTGTATGAGGTGTTTTATGTCCTCTTCTCGCATACATCTTTCCCCTCTGTGGTGTATTGTGTCCGACACAATTCTTTCTTTGGTTGACGTAAGGCAGCGTATAGAACGTCGCCAGTTTTGCCACCTTGTCACTTTACTTGTCAGTGTCGGTTTAACCGAAAATATTCCTTCTTTGGGATCATTATTGACATATCGACCTTATAAACTAATGACAGTACACTAACAATCCATTATTTTAAAAATTCACAGCTAAAACTGCAAATGCTGTAAAAAACATTAACAAACAATTATTCATACAAAACTATTTTAATGCATGTTTCATTCTTCCAAAATTCCCTATAATGCAAATTTAATTGTTAATGATCGTCATCCTGCTGTCATAAATACTTATGCATGGGTTTTCTCTGTACGCGCTACCTTACTCCAACCGTTATCCTCTTGTTCTCTTTTTACTTCTGTTGATTTTTTTTTCTCCTCTTCTGCCCGTGTCTGGTCTGTGTGTATACCTGTATTACAATTTAGAATACATGCATAATAAATGCAACACCTTCTTAAGTACCTGACTGATATGTTGATAGATGCGAGCAGGAGGAAAATGTATGTATGCCCATAAAAAAATATCTATATACTTTACTTGATAGACCATGCACTATTGATACAAAGACGAGGAGTAAGTACGTTCGTTCATAAGTACGTGAAGTGAATCTATGCTGCTGCTGCTGATGATGACATTTGTTGGCACCTCTGTTTTACTCTGAATACTACATTTTTTATTGATTTCGCTGATAACGAGGCTAAAAAAATATCTAATTACTGTGGCAATCGTGTCGTGTATGCTTTTGGAACTGTCTCAACGTCTGCCGTCTGCGTCGGGAGAAGAGAGAAGGAATGTGTGGAATGATCATTAAATCAAGTGGAGATAGTAGGAGCAGTGGTGTGAGTGCTCAGTTGTGAATCATCTTTTACGATTTCTTCAGTAATCTGCGGTTATGGGAGTTGAGGTGAGAGATGGAGAAAGAAGGTGATCATCTCTAGAGGGACAGGTGAGAGAAAGGAAGTGGAAATGATCATGGGAGAAGAACTGATAGGAAGAAGGGGATCATCATCGTCGACATTCCTCTTCTTTGTGTGATGTGGGATCTGAGATCATCATAATATTTGCGATAAGATAAGTCAACAGACAACATCTGACTTCTATTGACTTTTACCGTTCGTTTCTCGCTGTGAAGTGTGACTTGTGTGTCATTCCAGAGGAGAGAGGAAGTAACAGTTGGTTTGGGGCAGGGATGATGGTGGTCAACGGTTGAACAATCGGGATATCTCTTGAGAATGGAAAGATGTCAGCAACCTTGGCTGTGAGGTGGAAAGCTGAAAGAGGAATTATGTGGCGCTTTTTTTTACGCGGAGCGCTTAATGATCGTCATTAACTGCCACTAAGAGATGTTTTATGAGACATTAATTGCGTTTTATTAGTAATTGTGCAATTTTTTACTGCTCCCTAATACTTCACAAGAGAAGGGTAATTATTAGGAGGAGAGAGAGGAAGTGGGGATTAAAAGAAGAATAAAAAACCATGTGAAAACATAGTTGATCGTTTCTACCAGGAAAATATTCCGTCCATTTCTTGCCTTTCACATAATTAAGTCAGAAATTTGTAAGAAACTGCGATTTTTCAAGTAATTAGTAAGCATTTTAGTTGCTCATTTCTATACTTCATTCCAATAATTTTCAGCAATGATGATATAATCGTCTGTGATATTGAAGAGATCAACGAAAAAAAAAGAAATTAAAATTTTAGCTAGAAATATAATTAAATGGGGAGAATAGGAAAAGAATTTGCTTCAATTGTGTCCTTCTTTTTTTGGTAAATATTTGCGTAAAATATCTTTGTAAATAAATAGTGCAAGACCTTTACTATTTATCTGTAGGTTAAAAGTTGCTTTGTCGCATAAGATAACATTAATGCCAGATAGGAAAGTATACACTGAACATATTTGTATAAGATTGCTTGACCAATTCCATATCAATGCAAATACCTTCTCGTAAGCAGTATTCAAACTTTATTTACTACAATTCGTAAAGACAAGTGAAAAGTGCATCGGATCTATGAAAACACTCAAAACAGTTTTTAATTGAAAAGTTAATGTCTGAACTAATTGACTGTTTCTGAAAAAACAACGTTTGAAGTTACCAATTGCCATATTGCCTATTGTTCTTCGTGTGATGAAGGCAAATGTTCCAAATCTGAAATTATAAATATCATGCAATTGTCTACCTTCTAGAACTAGTCAAGGCCTCATTTAAAATATGTCGAATTATCAAAAGCAGTCCAAACTTGATTCACTTATGAAGTTAGTGAACAATTTATTATAGAAATCAACAGCTTCATGAAAGTTTTTTGTGCTACTGACACGTTACTTTAATTCAACTGGTAAGCCAAAGAGTTATCTTTGAGATCAATGAGGAAAAAGTGAATTTTCTGTTAAGCTCATAATAATCGTTGAAACATTGTTTTTACCCTTGTAACAGGTCGATGAGGACGTAATTTATCAATTCTTCAAATGGTGTTTTAAAGTTTACTAAAGGAAAATGTTGGGACAACGAATGGAGCCCGTGTTGTCCTCACAGACTTTGCCGAAACTTGATGGTCACGATGAAGAAAGTGATAATTTAGTGGAGACACAATTCGAAATGATTTGTGCGACTAATTCCTGCCCGGATTTATCAGTCCTGGAGGAGGAGCAACACATATCTGGTTTGGATGACAGTAAGAATACTGACTTTGACACTGTCGTGAGGAGAGGACACTACCACCTATTGACCAATAAAAGTGAGGATCAAGTAGATGGAATATACATAAAACATAACCAAGGGTCGTCAGCAACTTCGAACAGTGTTATACCCAGCAAAATCCCTCTGGGGTTTCGAAGAAGGTAGGTATTGTATTGTTTAACGCATACGTTGCTTTTTTAACGTTTCGAATAGATTGTAAGTTTAACTTCACTTCCACTTTTTCAGCACGAGTCTTAACAGTTTGGGCGTTGACCAAGATTATGGAACAGTGAGAGGTGATTCCGGAGCTTCTTGCGTTCTTGGCGACAGTTTAGATCCTGGAGTGTATGTCAGAGGAGTGGTGTCAAGTTGTGGTGCTGGAAACATCGCTGCTGTTTCAGCGCAGCTTGAAAGGCAACTGAAACAACTGAGTACAGCTGGAATAAAATGCACTCCAATAAACGCAACGGATTTTGTTCGGTCCAAGCTCCGTGCGTCTGACAGTGGAAGACCTGGATACCTTCACAAGAGTGTCTCTAGCCCGTCAGTTAGTCAACAGTAAGTTTATTCTCAATCCTGCCGAGATTTTTGTGGGATTAGTTATCTCTTACATATATATTACCTTTTTATGTTTGTGATATCAGCATGGAGTCGACACACGAGGCATGCAAGATAAGCTGCATGTATCGAGTATCGATCATATCGCAAGGTAGAAGCTCCCTGGTGTTGATAACACAGTGTTTATCTTAAATTGTTTCGCAAATCAGCAGCCAACCTTGCTTTTCCTAATAACAGAATTCACAGTGTTATCACACATATTTTTTGTACAACGTCAGCAGAATGTTGCTGTAATATTGAAATTGAATGTTTGGAATGTCAGCAGAGACTGCTTCAATACAATTTGTAGGATATTTTGAGGAAAAAGAATGTCATAAGTCACAACACCCCGTTTGTTTTTCACAGATTTATCCCGTCAACAGTCACCCTTGCTTCAGGAGTGGAGCATCCTCCTCATCAACGACAGAAATCATCGAATTTGACAAATTTTCGTTCTACCTCTCAATCTGATGCTCATCAGCACAGTAGCAAGAGAAGCT
>JAQIXX010003453.1:0-19631 GCA_034700605.1 Willowsia nigromaculata | reverse complement strand
ACTTGGGAATTCACAGCTTTTATAGCTGCACTGTTAGCGTGAGTAATGTTTTGATTTTTGAATTGTGCTTTAAATTTCAGGACTTAAATCAATATTTATCGCTTATAGAATATGGATAAGTGGCAAAGAGACGTGATTCAAAAGAATTTGCCAGATCTAACACAACTGACAGATGTAAATGTTTCCTTACTAGTAATACTGCGATCAAAGAACATTCTTTCCTCAACAGATTTTGATCATGTGTACTCATACGTAAGACATACAACTAATTTAGTAATAATTGCATTCATTTCATGCTTAAGAATTAATATAAACGAAACCATATTATTGTAAATTGTGGTAGGCATCTGATAATACTACAAGAGCCAAAATGTTATACGAAATTTTGGAAACACGATTTGGAGCATACGACATCTTAATACAGGCTCTTTCGCAAACAAACCAAAGTGGAGCAGCCGGAATATTGCTAAGGGAAAGGAGCTTGATTGACTCATTAAAAAACCAGAAGGTACTTGAATATAGGACAAGTGAGGATGACGAAGGTCAGGAGAAAGCAAGCTCACTACTGCATTCAAAATATTCTCTAGATTCATCCAGTAGCGAAGACGACGAGACAGAAAAAACATTTAAAGTATGTGTTCAAGACCTTCCAAATTTGCTTATCGATCCAAACATTTCACTGATACTTATTAGCACTCTCAGTCCTCATCTAACTGCAACAAAGATTAAAGACACTTCGTCAGTTGACGTGCATATGCAAACTATACAAGAATGGAGTTCACCTAGAGGCTTGTTAAGTAAACTTAAAATACGTATTTTGAAACCAAAAAGCGAAACCAACTCAATTCTACTCCTCTACGATGATTATAGGAAGAAAACTGGCAAAGAAAATAAAGAGAACTCCAATCAAATTGAACGACTCATTACGTCAATTAAAGATTTTCACTCAACTGAATTCTTAAAAATAATAATTGTGACACCAGTGGAACAGAATATACTAAAAGGTTATCACAAGATATATTTCAATGAGTCTAAAAGAGTAGTTGTACTAGAAGACAAGTTTGAATGGAGTCATCTAAGCAAAGACGCTGCAAAGAATTTGCTACGGCGATATATAAGCGACCAAGGACGCTTAATAACTTTAAAGGAGTTCTGTGAATCTTGTATTTACGAAAGTCAAAAGCAATTCAGACAAACACTTCTTAAGGACAGACTCCTAATTGATTTATTATACGACATAATGCCTGTCATTTTCCGCCAAACAATACCACCTGTTCGAGGGAGCTACGTTCCAAGACGTCTAAGGTCACGCCGTACTATTTCCAAATCAATATTTCAGTCCTCTCCTGACAAAGAAATATTTGTATTCTCAAATCTCGCTAATTTACACGAATTGCAACTAATTGCTGGAGATAAACGAGAGAACGTTGACACCATACAAAGACAACTTCAAAAACCTGCCCTTACAGTACGATTCATGTTACTTGAATTTGAACGAGATGCTGATGATATCAGGCAACAGTTCGCTGAGACTCACACCATTCATTACATAAAATATAAAAAAGAGAATGGACGTTTAATCTGGGAAGATACTATTGGAAAAAACATGGAGTGCTTACAATCAAACATCAGTGACTCTTGGGAACAGGATGAAATTACTGAGGAGGACCTACTCAATTTTATATTAAGCAATAAACAGACAAAGCCAATTATAATTTGTGATTCTCCAGGCATGGGAAAATCCATTTTATTAGCCAAACTCGCATTTGAAACCAGAAGGTACAATACCCCACGAAAACCAGTTTTAATATTGTTTTATGTGTGTAATGACTTTATAACTGCTATACAATCAAGTATCCAAACAACTATAGAAACTGAAGGTAATTAATCTTTTATATTCTAAAACTTAAACAAAATATAATAAATAACGTAATGAGATAAAGTTCTTACACATTCAATCCCGATTTTGAACACATTTTGATCCTGCTAACTCTATATTGCTGGACTGCATTTTAAAGGAGAAAATTTTTTCCATCGCAAGCGATTATCTAATAAATGAGGAGTTCTACCAGGAAAGTTTTAACATTAAAAGTTCAAACCTTTATCTATTCTTTGATGGCCTTGACGAGATCCCTGCAAACTCTCTGGATCTTGCGCTAACATGCTTTAAGCGTATTCGCAAAATATTTCAATACGCCAAAATTCAAATAACCACCAGACCCCATTTATTGCACAAAGTTGAGTCCACGTTTCAAACATTGGGATACAATATTCAACCGTTTGATGATAAAGACAAAGAAAATTTCCTAACCAAATATTGGTCACATGACTTCGTTGTTGAAAGACAAAAGGTTAACACTAAACTGTTACAAATGTACACGCAAAACTGCTTATCTCTTTTGAAAAACACTCTAAATCAACAGGAAAGTGACATTGCTGGAATTCCTTTACAATGCTTGCTTATAGGAGAAGTATATAACGAAGAGGCGAAAAAATATGCCGATCCTAAGAATCAACAGGTGGCAAAAGATGCATTCCCATCAATTAAGATCACATCTATAACTGATCTATATGAGCGGATAGTGAAACGGAAACTGCTGTCATTTGAAAAACGAGTTCTCAATGCAAATAAACGAAGTCTCAAGGAAACACCTTGGATAAGCTTACACACATATTTGAGTATTCAAGTGATTTTTCCGGATACTTCATGGCCAAACGATTTGGCGTATCTATTACTAAAAGCAAACACATTTAAATATCTGAAGTACATGCTGCCAGACTGGATTATTTTGGAAGAAGACTTTAAAAACGGACAAATTCCCCGAGACGCCCTTCTCTCAATTGGAATTGTAGAAGCTGTTGAAGAGGGAAAGTTACAATTCATTCACAGAACATTTGCTGAGTACTTCCTTGCTTGTTTTGCAACTAAAAACCTACCATGTGTATTCAATACCAGATGTCATAACTGAATTTATTAACAATGCTGTTCTTCAAACAACGACAGATAATCCCACAGAGATTAGTGTCTCATTTCCACAAGATACCTATCGATTCAAGCTTCCGGTAATATCTCACTTTATCAACTCTATGCTTTCTTCTAAAGATCGTAGAACAGTTACTCCAAACGAAGTTGTTATCATGAGCAAAAATCATGAAAAGATTTTGCAAGCATGCATAATTACCGACTACTCAGAGATTCTTCAACTTTACCTGGTCCACCATCAGCAAGATAACAATGAGCTTGTGAGAACATTGTTGATATTTGCTGCAAAATATTCGTCTCCAGCAATATTTGAACTTTTGGTATACGACGAGACGCTTTTTGTAGACTGCTACCCAACCCTTCTTCATTTGGCAGCGGAGAAAGGAAATTCAGCAATGGTTACTCACCTATGGAATAAATATCGATTTAGGTCTGCCATAAAGCAGTGGGATGTTCCAAGAAAACGTGACCTCATCCGTGTGACGGTTGTCAACACCGTCAATTTGAATGCTCACATCACCACGGAAAAATGTAAAATTCTTGAGTTACTGGAAAGTGATTACCCCAACATTGTTTCTGAGTCTACAAAAGACAGTCTTATACAAATCTTGGAGATGAATGTGAATGTCAATATTCTTATAAAACTGATAAATTACATAGAATCTGATGACCTCTCAGAAGAAGCAAATGCAACAAAATTAACAATTTTGCATGTCCCAGCAACCTACTTAACCCCATCGGATTACTACAGCTTTTTGACAGAAATGATGAATCAACACAATTCCGTTCTTCACTACCTCACTATGTACAAAAATGTGTTTGGAGAAACGCCATTGCACTATGCATTTAGGTACTTAGAAGTAAATATTTCTATTTTAGAATTTTTTCAGACATTTGAAGCTCAATTTGATAAAATTGATGAGTTAGAGTACACAGTGGCTTGGACAGCTATTCGTTTTAATATAGACTTTAGTGTTTTGTATTCAGTATTGTTGAAATCTAATGCTAGATACAAGGATAGATTTGGTAAATCACTGCTTCATGTTGCTGTCCAGCACACGAAAAATGAACTCACATTAAAAAATTTAATTGATTTTGGTTTCATAAGCGGACTTTCCCTTGAAGACCAAGATAAGTACGGAAACACTGCCATATTTTATGCCCTTCGGAATCCTAACCCTAACAAAATTATTAGATTTCTATACAAAAATTACGATGTAAACCTTCATCATGTAAACAAACGCGGCGAAACAATTTTGCATTTGGCAGCACAATTAGGAAAAATTAAAACTATTGATTTACTCCATAAGCTTGCATATTTTACAAGCCATTCTTCTGGTAAGAAATGTAAAAATACCCCATTACATTACGCGCTAACGGCTAATGTGAGCGACCAAATTGAAACAGTGAAAAGGTTTTCTTCCCATGTGAAGTCTCTTAATGATATCGGACAATGTCCACTAATGTATGGCCTAGAGTATTTAGAACCTTTAGTTGCTTGGACACCTCAACTTGCTCATTTAGCTTGCGCATATATGAGCTCCCAGAAAGTCAAGGAAGTCAAATGTAATAAAGAAAGATATGAAAAGTTAGAAAATAAGATTCAAACATTTTTACCAAATTGAAATAAGTTGCTAATGCCACATTGTTAGTATTTAGTATGTTTACTTTATAATTTATCGAAAATTATTTACTAGAAAATATTAAATTTTGGAACGCTTATATTTAGTTGTGCAATTTTTATTATTGTTTACAAATTTACAGCTATTGTTAATATGTTAATGTAGATCAAGTTTCTTTGCATTAAAAAAAAGAGATTTGGAAGATTTCATGCGTATATGCTCAAATCTATACGAGATGTAATGTATAAATTTGCTGTTATAAAAACCGTAAGCAAACAAGCATAATGTTGGCAAAGGACGCAACTGATGAAAATGTAGCGCAAGTATTCAGCACAATCTTGATGAAGCTCTTTGCTAATTGTATTATCATTCACGAAATTGCATTCGTTCATATGAATTTACCTTTATCAATTTTTTGCAAGCAAACTCCGTAATGATTGATGTTAAACACTACATACGATCAAAGAGTGTGAAGATAACAACATCAAAGCAAGATTTGATGACAGATGACATGTTTTTTTATGAATGATCACATTGACAGCTTACATACCAGTAGAGTAAAATATCATATTATGTTAAACCTATACTGTACAGTTTCATTCATAAACCACAGTAAGCTGAATCAGCTTCACTCCTTCACTAGCAATAATTGCATCATGCAACACCGAAGAATTATCAGAAAAAATATTTTAGTTGTTGTATTTATTTATATGTGTATCAATAAATGATTATTTGAAATCTAATAATATTAATAGTACATACAATGAATGGGTTGGTTGTACATATATATGACTCACAAAAGACGCCCTAAGTTTGGTTTTCGCACTAAGGTATACGATGTACTTGGTATATTTTAAGTAAGTTTTAGGGTGGGAAGGTAGGTAGGCGATCAGTATTAAATAATTAGCGCAACAACATCACTGTCTAATGTTACCAGTTCTATTTACGAGAAACTTTATAATAAAATCCTTATATATAGCACATAACACTCTAAGCAATGATACGCTTCATATTATTATTAATTTCTGTAAACCGAAGCCAAATAGAAAGATTTTCAAAAATACATTTGGATACTAAGACAAAATTGGTGACTAATACAAAAAATTTAGAATAAAAATGAGTAAATATTTATATCCTGATTTGATCAAGAAAACCAAGATTTGTGTAATAAACTAATTTTAACCGTTTTATTAACATCATAATAATCATGTAAGGTCACTTAAAACATAAAAAAATGGTGAAATTCCTATGAATGAAATCCAGGTGAAAGTTCCCCTCCAAACAAGATACTCATCAGGAGCAAGAAACGTAAAAAATTGTAAATAGCATAATAATCAACTTTCTGGAAATTTTCAAGATCTATTTTTGCCTTAAATTAAAACAAAACAAGAAATCAGTTCTAAATGATAATGTGAGACATGGGAGACAAGCTGGAAGTTGTGAAACATTGTATTCCATATGTTGATACAACCAACAAAGTAGGGCATTACCCTCTCATGCATGGGCTCTCGAGGCGACATCCAGATATATAAGTTTGAAGGTCATTGAGTATTTAGAGCCCCGTGTCATGTGGAAACCCCAACTAGCTCAATTAGCACTAGATTATTTAACAAAGCACAAAGTTAACGAAATACTAAGTGGTGTAACAACATACCATAGATTAGAAGATATTTTAAAGGCTAAAGTATCTTTGTTAAGTTAGCTAACGTTTAACTTATAGTAAAAACACGTATTTATAGTATCATAATTGTTTTAAAAAATTAATCATAAATATAGACAATAATAGCATATTATTAGACTGTAAAATGTATGAAGAAAGACTCTTACATAATGTGCATGTTTTAAAGACAGTTTTAGTAAAAAAATTAGATGAATATTGTGCATATTTAATAACTCTGTTTTGTTTTTATGATTTTAATCTTATAATAGAGCTATTTAGAAATCATAAGAAATATGTACATTCTACCGACAATGTTTATTGGTTTACGCGTGAGCAGTAACTTAAACATAAACATTTATTACGATATAATAATTAGTAATAACAACACTGCTACTAATCATAAGTAAACTCTAGATAAATTTATTTGTAAATACATGTAACATATTGTATTTATCATATGCTCATATTAAATTATATCTGTGAACAACTGCGTACTTAATTGTCTTCAAGGGTTTGCATTCGGAATTTTATTTATTTTTAGTACTGTCATATTTTAATAACTATCAAAATTGTGCCCTCACAAAGTTGAAAATTCAGCAATTTTTTCACAAATGCTATTTTAAATCAGTGCGCATCATAATTCGGCTATGACCATGCATGTTGGTGCTCATGTATATTTTATACTTCATATATTATATAATATATGAAGCATAAAATATACATGAGCACGAACTGAGTTAATTGGTGCCACAACAATGTGTGGCAGCAACACATAGTGTTTATCATTGTTGATTTGTACAAGAAGTTTTATTGTTTAAAAACATTATATTTCCAACCACATACCTTAGCAATCCTTCATTACACAAACCAGGAAACCAATGATTTCGGATACATGAGATTACAGACCTAACTATTTATATATCAAATTACATATTAGCACACTGATATTTGCTTTTTCAACGCCCACTACAAATTTTCTATCAGTTTACTAACTACCCATTATTGAATAAAACACTTGAAACCAGTGGTGTTAAATTATAACTGCAGTGCGAATTAATTTTAAAGTTACCGTTGAGCTTGCATTGAAGATTTAGACTTTCCAGGAAAATCGGAATTGATTTAGTATAAAATTTGTCAATACTAAAATCAGGGAAACCTCAATCATTGTTTCATGCTAAATTTGCTATTCTGTAAAATCAATTGAAAATTTTAGGATGAAAGGTGAACAAAACTTTGATTTTGACATCATTTTGTCAAAAGAGCAACAAGAACGATTTGGTGAGTGACAGGTACACTTATGATTAGCCATTCAAGATTCATGTCCAATTTTTCCAAAAAAGCTGTTTATGATTGTTGTTTTAGATATGCCGTTCCACGAACATATGAAGCAATATTCTGAGATAAAGTCTAAACACGATGCAGAAATAAATAATAATTGGATCGAGAACATGTCTAGGGTCATTTCTCGGATTGTTAAAATTCTTCGTACCCATGCGGAAGAAGTCTATGATACACTCAATCGATTATTTACATCATTCAGGTAGTAAATTTTAATTTGGAATTACAAAAGGTAAAAACAATGCAATTTTATCATAATTAAGAGTATTCTAGTAAATTTTTATAATTTTCAGTGGAATACTCACCATAATATTTCTAGTCTTATGCGTCTACTTGTTGTACCAAATTTGGAAAATAACTTGTTTGAAAAAGAAAAGAAGGTATTACTGATTGAGTTGATTTTAAGTCTTGTTGCTTACACTTTTTATTACATATAATCGTCAACATAGCTGAAGTCGTAACAGTGAGTACAAAAATCGTTGTAATCAATTAATATGATGATAAAAATATTAATAGATCAAGTCTTCCTACATGCATCCACTCTTCAGACTACAAGACACTCCTTCATCAACTAGAAAAGGAACATCGTTGACCAAATACACTAGCAAATTTTACTTTACTATTTTAAAATTCGATTTCTATCTAAAATATACACAACTTAGGATCTGAAAGCTATTTTACCACATTTAATCATGTACCAATTGTTTTATATTTCATCTGCGTGATTAATAAGCTCATTTTTAGAGATTCATATCTTCATAAAAATCTGACTTGATTTATCTCATTTTGCATTCATGAACTGTTATCTTTTGTGAAACTGCTAATTACAGTAATTAACATTAAACCACATAACTCGAACATGAACACGTCAATGTATTTTTTGTTATTAATTACGCATTTGTAAGCCCGTGAGAGCCTTATCGTTTTTGTTATCAGATAATACCATTGTTTTTACCAGTTTTAAATTAAGAGTGATTAGAAAACTAACCTTTAGTTATTGTGTTTTTTGAGCCATTACCTAAACTCGAAGAATAATCAGACAGAAAGTTAAAGCATGTATTACGTATTATGTATGAAACTATTTATATACCTTCACATGTTGCATTGTCACCTGTATTTTATAAATTCAAAAGTTTGTTTTAGTGTTTTTATGGAAATTACATCTCCAGTTACTTTTCTACAGAAGACGAAAGCTGATTTAAAAAAAGGTATTCATAGAAATTTGTCATGGATGTAGAGTTTTGAAAAGTTGAAGCAGAAATTTCAAGTATTGGACAAAACCTATGTCCTCAAAAAATGGGCAAACGAGGTAATACTTCCCTCATATCCCAGGATAACCAAACGATAGAGATCGACCTCAAAAACACAAAGACGAAATCTACCTGTTGGAAATTGATTGTATGTACGCTAGGAGTCATTTTTGTTGTGACATATGTAATTCTCTTGTATCATTACATATCGGAGAAGTTCACTTGTAATTTTTTATAGAACCGATACTTCTATTTTAATCATTATTCAACCGTAGGTTACAAAAAATAACTAAATTTTTTTGTTCCTAGATCGTCTAGACTGTTACAGTTGTCAATCTGTTGAAAATATAGAAGTTGAAAATGACAATATACCTGTGGAAACCGACTGCTGGAAACACCCCAAAAATATAATGACATGCAACAGTGGTATGCAAGTAGCGTTACTTTTAAATTTTCAAAAGTCCGTTTTAGTTTATTTTACTTATTTTTTAAGGGGAACATTGTGGATCAACGTTTCAGTATCTGTTGGATACATCTGGTGGAGTAGTAAGAAAAGTGGTGCGATCATGTACTGCAGAATCTGGAGATGACTGTCACCAAATTGTGAATAATGCAATTTTGGAAATTATATGCATTTGTAAAAAAGACCATTGTATGCCAATTCGTTATGGCAGTTGACTATCAGTTGTATTTTTTCAAAATCTTCATCTTGACTGATTTATGAAAATATTTGACTGGACCGATTTTTAAATAAACATAGAAATTGCGAGAAAAATTATACATGAGAATTGATTTGCTGAATGATCTCACCAAGGCATTCAACTATATTTTGCACAACATTTTATTGAATAGTTTTCATATTCTGCGCCATATTTCAAGCATTGGAAGATTAAGGCATGAAAAGGTTACATCATTATTAGTCTGTCAATTGCCTTGGTCTTTCTGTTAATCGCCAGTCCCCCATTAGGTATTTAGTTTACTCGTCTCTCAATAATTAATCCTTTCAAAAATGTACTATTTGTAAAGCCTATTTGGATCTGGATGTAACCTTGACTTATTATAAGCTATCGATAGATTAGTCGCATCTCCAGAAGGCTCATCTCTTGTCATCAATTTAAGATGGTCAAATTTAGAGGATGCATACAAGAAATCATGTGTTTCGCTTTAACGGTGATGGTCACTAAAATACACAGGATGATTACGAGATTAGGAAAGACTTGAGCTAAAAGTCTATAACAAATAGCCGTGTAATATTATAATAAATAATAAAAGTATTGTAAACCAGCTCCATAGAACTTTCATAAGAATCATTGCTCTTGGAGAAATTATATTGTAAACATTTGTATTGGTAAAATATTTCTAAATTGTTGAATAAATAGACTTATAATAGTATTGGTAGGCAAACAACTCATCCTTCTATTAAGTCATGTGCATTTCTTTGGATTTATAAACAAGATTTTTGTAGAACAGCAATCCACAAAGAGAATATTTCGTAAGCTAGATTTTCCTCAGAAGTTCTGAACGGTACTAGAAAATCTGTCCTATGGAAAAAAGTTGTATGGAAATTTTGTCCTAGAGAAAGATTGTCCTAAGGAAAAGTTGTCCTCTGGAAAATCTGTCCTATCTAAAAAATTGTCCTATGGAAGGATTGTCCTATGGAAAGGATGACCGGGGAAATAGTGTCCGGGAAAAATGTGTCGTGGAAAGATAATCCGGAACCCGGCTACATCATGGCCTGTTGCAGCATATTTGTTGAAATCAAAGAAGTTTTCATTTAGTTTATTCAATAATCCTCTTGATTTGAGACGTAATACTTCTGTCAAATCCCAGGATTGAACAATACAAAACCACATCACAAATACAAGAAAAAATTGTACCAGTAGGAAACTGATTCCATTGGCGCTAAGAAACTTTTTTGCTGCGACGTATGCATTTCTCTTTTGTAATTACATAACCTTTCCTATTTTCAATATGCTCGATACGTCTATTGTAATCATTATTTACACAAACCCTACAAAAACTAATCCAAAAGTTTTCTTCTAGATCGTTTGGATTGTTACAGTTGTCAATCTGTTGAAAACATGAAAGTTAAAGATGATAATATACTTGTGGAAACCGACTGCGGAAAACATCTCAAAAATATAATGACATGCAATCATGGTATGTAAGCAACGTTAATGTGCAAGCTTTAAGAGACAGTTTCTGTTAATTTTGCTTATTTTTAAGGGGAACACTGTATATCAACTTTTTTTCTGTTGGATACATCTAGAGGAGTAGTAAGAAAATTGGTGCAATCATTTGCTGCAGAAGCAGGAGATGACAGTCATCAAACTGTGAATAATGGAATTTTTAAAATTATATGCATTTGTAAACATGAGTATGCCAATTCGTTATGAGTATCCGTTAAATACTTTTCACAATAGATTTAAAGTTTTCTTCTTGACTGATTTATGAAAACACAAGACTGGAAGGATTTTTTAGACAAAAAAATATAATGCAGGTTTTGAGAAAAATTATGCATAAAAACTGATCCGCTGAATGATCTCTGAAAGGCATTGAACAATTTATTACAAAATATCATGACGCCTAATATTGCAATTTTACTGTCACCTTTGTACAATGGTAATCGTAGGAAAAGGTTTCCTGTCATCCGACCGGAAAATCTGGTATCGTGTTACTGGTACTTAACATGGACGATCATGAAATTGTCTCACATTTAAACGTTACTAGAAGACATTCAGAATCATAGTGCTTGTAACTGATTGTTAAATTGCTTGCTTAATTTTCTACTTGATGCATTAAGTCTGTTCTTTCTGCCTGGTAATTGTTACAAATTCTTTAGAAAGTAAGCATCAAGTATAAATGCTGTACAACACAGCTATCAATTTCATACTCCAAATCCAAAAGTGTGTTTTGATACTTCAGTGATATTTATGCATTATCTCAAAGATAAATATAATACATGTCATAACTAATCCAAACAATAACAGAGAAAATATAAACTTCACATTCCCCTCCAAAATTGGCTACCGCAACTTAATTGTCGTTTAAACCCTTAAAGACTACTTTGCCAATAATAAACTTTACCCATATATCTTAAATCAAAGTGTTCTGAAGTGATCATTATCTCATTAAATTCTGGTGCACAAGACCATACAGAAGAAAAGTTGTTGTTGCATCGATGGATTTTTCCTTTCCTACAAACATGTAATCATACAATTCTGCATAGAGTTGCTCATTCGCAATAAGATTTGATTTAAGTTTTGGGAGTGTTAATGCAGTTTTGTTACAAAGTTTTAAAAACTCCAGAAGCAACTCTTCTTCCTTGTCCCTTATAATTCCAAACAAACTGGAAATATATTACTTCGTCTCCTCATTTTTTTTTGTTTACAAGCTTCCCTGTAATAAATGCTTTATAGTGTCTTTATATCGTAAAGTTTACTTAGATCTGGACGAAAACTTGAAATCGTTATAAAAATTATACAAAAATTACTCAAATAAAAGAAGATTGATTAAAAGATTATGAATTTACATAAATTTTTTTTGCATATGTCAGATATTCCAGTAAGGTAGTCTGACATTAATAAATTAATATCTTCAACTTGTAATATTCACTCTGAAGGCATTAAAACAATTGGTTTTTGAAGGCTTTCTTATCTTATATGGTAATATGTATTATAGGTACTCGAGTAGATGATATATATACATACATACATATGATTGAAGTATATGTATGCACACTCATTTAATTTTACTAATACCTCAAACCAGGTTGACCAGCTTATCTTTGGAAAGATAAAAATTGAAACCGTACGTGTTTGTTTTTTACACATACATAATAGAATACTACACAAGCATTTGGTTGAGTTTTGATATATAAGAATATATGGCTTTAAATATTCTATGCGGAAAGAACGTTTCAAAAAACAAAATGCTATCCTAAAATTTAAAATATTTACTTGATCTAACTACGAGCATTTCAAGAAGCTCAATTAAATGTTTTTATTTCAATTAAAATTCTCTTATAAATAGTGGTGTCTTTAATTACATATCTTATGTATATTTATTTAGTAATCACATGTATTTACATTTTACTTTATTGGTTTGGGTACATACAACTCAAGTGTAAACACTATTTTGGTTGTATTTACGTAGAAAGTATTTAATATAACTCCAAATATTTAAAAGTAATACTTTCAATATGTAAAGTAATGCCATAGCACATGAAATACATTTATGCATTATCTCAATTAAAAATTTAATACATGCAGTCACTAACCCTATCAACAACAAAATAAATATCAATTGAACATTCCCCTTCATCGATGGTTTCTGAGTTTTAAACTGACGTTCATTAAATACGCGAAAGTTGGGATCGTCAGTGAAAAACTTGAGCCACCAATCTGAAAGCCCACTTGTCTGAAGTGACTTCAATCTTCTCATTATATTTTTGTGGATGTGGCCTCTCAATGCAAACATAGTTGTCACATTAATAAATTTGTCCTTTCCAACAAACACTTCATCATGTCCATCCAAGTAGCGAAGCTGCTTTGCAATTCGATATGATAAAAATTTTGGGACTATCAAAGCAGTTGTGTTGCAATATCTTGAAAAATTTAAAAGTAATTCTTCCTCTTTCCCTATCATAAATTTACTAAAACTATTAATATATTTAGTTATCTCCTCAAGGGTATGTGCTCCTTTAGCCATCAAAAGCTTCAAAGCTTCTAGAATATTCATTTCATAAAGTTTATTTATCCCAGGATGCAATCTGGAATAATTGTAGGCAATCATTAAATTTGTAATGTCTTCTGATTGATCATATTTTGTCATAGTCTGAAGGTCTAGTACCTCAGAGGAGGCATACGAAAGTAAAACATAGTTATCGACTATATTATGTTGATCAAAGTGATGATAAGAACCAAAGCCATGAAACTGTATAGAGTAGTCACGAGGCAATCTCCGAGATTTGATGAGGTTGAAAATATTTTTGTAGTTGAAGTGTTTGATTTTCAACCTGGTGTAAATGCTAAAATTGTCCCGAACAAGCTCCCTGATATTTTCATACGGAACTAAAGCTCGAGGAGAAATTATATTGTAAACATTAGTGTTTTTGTATGCATTGCTTAGCACTAATGCGGCCAACAAGTAACAGATAATCACGTAACGAGGAGATTTTAAATTTAATAAATATTTCTTGAATGGGTCGCCTTGCTCTAAAAGGCTTTTTGTTACCATTAACAAGTGATCCCCTAAGGATGAAGTAGAGGAGGCACCGAGAGATTTGTTAAATTTTGCTAGTACAATCGACGAAATGACAATAAATATCCACACTTGTAATTGGTACACATTGTAGAGCTCCGAATATGCGACAGAACTGAGGCCGTTTTCGCCACCACAACTTACAAATCTCAAGTCACTTTGAACGTCAGGAATGTAGAAAGGATAGGTAGGCGTGGTTTTTTGACTGGTGTAAATTATATCGATATATTTCATAGGATCATTTGAATTGACTCCATTAGGCAGTGATACTATTTCCCCATTTAAACATGTTGTACGTTTGAAAGTATTAACGAGCGAAAAGTTTTTTAAAACTGCCATCCACAAAGAGACGATTCCATGAACAAGATTTTCTCCCGGGTTATCAAATGGTAGATGAGCTACAGATGACACTCTTTGTACTGGCCATAGATAGTTTTTGCACATTAAAATGTGTGTCAAGTATAATTCGGTTTGGTCCGCACCACCAATGAGTCTGTTATGACTATTCACATTCCAAAGTGACATGGATTCCACATTATTTGAAAGCAACGTGCCTTGGAATTCTCGAAAAATAACGTATTGCCAAAATCTACATCCTGCTGTCTTACAAACCAGTCTTGGCACTATACTTATTGTGAATACGATCAGAATATTAAAACTTTTGGTGCTAATGAGTGATTTTCTGAAATCCAGATTGGATATTAGCTGAACGAAGTAGTATCCTTGCGGTTGAGGTTTTCGCATTTGATTACAATTCCATGAGCGCCAATCAAGTTGTGCCCAATTATAAACGTAAGATTGGAACTCCCGATCCCCAATATTTTTCATGTCGTTCACCAGAAGATGCACACGACTGGTTGTAGATGGAGTAAATTTAAAAAAGTTCAGTGAAGTACCGTAATGAAAAATTGGTGGAGGGTAAAATGGCCGCTTTACGTACCGAACCGGAAGGAACACATGAACCTGAACTTCACAGGCCCAAGGTTTAGCTGTTGTGGAGTACTTGAACAAATCTATCGTAATGCACAATTCATGGATACATCGTGACCCTAAATTCAATATATTTTTAGAGTTTGGGCATTTCATGTATTTGAGATACCGTTTCCCATATTTTCGTGTTATATGATGTGTAAATGTTTCATGACGAAATAGCATGATCTCGATTGGAAACCAGATCATTTGGTTTCTTAAATGTAGCTCTTGGGGAGAACGATCGTGAACTCTTGTTATACCAAAGCGGCGTAGCAAAAGGGGATATGTTGGGGAGAATATGTCTGCACCATTGTAGTTGTCTATTTGTACACGACAACCACTTTCACTACTTGCTATTTTATCAAGGATCGGGTTTAAATTGATTCCGGATTGAGCGTAGGATTTGGGTTTAATGTTTTTAAATGGTCGAATGACGATTTGTTGTTCGCGGTGGAAAGTTGTTGATGATATATTTTTTATAGGCAGTATTTTTAGAGGAATTACAGGAGAAGAGTTTGAGAGCTCAAAATCCGAACATTTTACACATGTTAATATCCCACCGAGCAAAACATTCGGCGATTGAATTATTTTTCTGTAATATTAGCCGATTGATGGGATCTAACATTAAGACACTGTACATTTTTGAAAATGAATGTAATCTAAGCATTTTCTGATTCTAAATCCCGCTCGTTGTTCGTATTTTGAAGTTACTAAAATAAATTTTTGACGAAATTGAAATACTTTAACTTTATAGTTTCTAAGGGTAGCGAAGCACTTTTATAATGCTTACTTAAAACACGACGAATTCTGTATGAACGACTAGACTACCAGAAAGGCATACTATCACATAAGAGCTAAAACTTCATAAAACTAATTGTTTAAACGCTTCTAACGTGAATTTAAAAACTCAATAAGGCTGATGGTCGACTTGTCTGTTATGTTTTACTGTTAATATTTTGTATTTAGACGCAATATATTTTTCTTCTAACTGATTAGAATTAGCTATAAGAAGTTTCATTAGTTTCTGTTCCAAATCACTTTCTCTTATCTTCATTCTTTAGTATTGCACACATGTTCTTCAAATTTTTTTAAAGCTTTGTAATGTCGCTGAAGTTAAGTATGTTTTCCTGCAAAACATGTGATTAGACACTTATCCAATCCAAAAATTAAAAAAAGTTGCTATCATTCCAAGTAAAACGTGTTTACACTTAAAATATTTTGAGTTGGAATTGTTTTCCTGTAACTAAAACTGATGGGCTGTAACTATTACGAAATAACTATGAATATCAATGCAATTTAAGCAGTTTTAATGTCTCTCGTATTTCGTTTTTTTAAATTGCGAAAATCTACGAAAATAAAAATTCTTTCAATGTGAGTACTAAACTAATTGAGCTAGTAAAGTTTCTAGTTTTTTTCAGGTGAAATAATTTATCCCACTGAAACTTGACGATTCCGGAGAGCCAACACTTTACGGGTAGTGAAGCACTTTTATAATGCTCACATTAAGCAAAACAAATTGCAAATGAAGTAGTCGACTACCTTAAATACATTTTGTCATATAAGAGTTAAAACTCCATTAAATTAATTGTTTAATCAGTTTCAACACGAACTTAAATAATTAAATTACGGCAGCAATACTTATCAAATTTTACTTCATGTATTCCCTTTTTTGCAACTGTAGTTCCTGTATGATCGCCCACTGAACTATCTCAAATAGTTGCTAAAGCGGCAACATATTTTGCGTGGGATTGGAACAACTTTTAACATGTATGGATTAAAACCATCACACTAACAAGCAAGGGCTCAGAATAGTAAATCACCAAACCGCCTCAAATTGGGTTCTCTTGGACCAGTTTTAAATGCTGATCACGATAGGGCTAATCATTTTCCCAAATGGGAGCATTTAGTATTTTTTTAAACTGTTTTTTGTTTACTCGGTTTGAGGCTTTGCTACGCCGCTTGAAACTTTTTTTATTTTGCGCATATATTGTATTACGATAAACAACCTCATCACATAGCTTCCGCCACCCCAGATTATGGCTGAAATACCTGAACATGTCCCTTTTCCGAATATCGAATTTGAACTATCTTTATAGTGATTCCATACAAATAAGACCTGTTGTTTTCGATAAAGATAACCACAAATTTCCAAATTCAATGGTTTTTTAGTTATTAGCCAAAGTATGCTAAAATCGTGCATATTTTACGAAAAAGTTTTCGTATCTCTTAAATCCGGATCTACTGAGAAGAAATGAATAGTTAGTCTGAAAGATAAGCTCTTGTTCTATTAGAATCCGTCAACAGCTTTTCTCAGTTGATCCGGATTCAAGAGTTATTGAGCATACAATTTGGAAATTTTTAACAGTGACATGAGTCATGCACACTATTTTCTTACTTCAACCACCAACATGCAGCCAATTTACATCTTAGCACACAAAAAGTGTTCCGTGTATTTCACCTACGCATAAAATACACGATTTGATACTACTTTTTCAAAGATTTGCCTGGGACAATTACCTACCAACCCAATTTGAATGCTCAATAACTTTTGAATCCGGATCAACTGAGAAAAGCTGTTGACGGATTCTAATAGAGCAAGAGCTTATCTTTCAGACTAATTATTCAATTCTTCTCAGTAGACCCGGATTTGAGAGATACGAAAACGTTTTTGTAAAATATGCACCATTTTAGCGTACTTTAGCTAATAACTAAAAAACCATTGAATTTGGAAATTTCTAGTTATCTTTATCAAAAACTACAGGTTATATTTGTATGGAATCGATATAACTTTAGTTCAAATTCGATAGTCGGAAATAGGACATGTTCAGGCAATTTCAGCCATAATCTGGGGTGGCGGAAGCTGTGTGCTTTAATCCTCCTATTCCATACCAAAAGATGCTAGAAAATGGAAATGTAGATTTCCAATCACTTCAAAGATGCAAAATTAAATGGAATAAAAAGACGCATTCCACTGATGAGTTGTAAAACTGCCACATTATTTTTTGTGGTGAATAGATAATGAAGGATACTTTTGTTTACGATTTTATTTCAGGCCAAGTTACTTCTGTGTAACGTGGGGCCACAGCAGAATATTTCGTCAACCAGTGGGGTAGAACCATGGCAACGAATTATAATGAATGAAGTTATCTACAACTCCCGCTAGCAAAATGACAAGTTGAAATTTTAATAAATGCACCAATGAAAACAACCTAGTCTAGAATGTAAGCAATAGCTATCCCATTGCGTTTCATATGTTTTCGAAGAGATAAGGAACTTCATAATGGCTGACCAACAGGCGCTGATTTGTGCTCTGGGTTCTATCGTTAGATTGAACATTAGTTGGCTCGTTTGTTGCTTAACTCTGATTATCATTTTGTTTTGGCTTCTTCTTTTTATTTTCTTATTCATCTTGCTAGCCTGAGAGCGTCCTTGTGCTTCTAGTTGCTCGATTCGTTGAGTTTCCTGTTCTTCACGCTTCCTTTTCATGTTTGAGATGACCGTATTCCTTCTCAGAAACGGCACCACTGGAAGGCGTGCGATTGCACTCGCTTATAATATAAGTCTTACATAATGACTCGTTTCCCGTTTTCTTATCTGATCCATGTTCCTCCTCCAAATTTTCCAACTCCTTCTTTCTTTCCTCCGGGCACTGTTTCTTAGCCTCGTTTTTAAATTTGTCTTCCGCTTTCTCTCGCTCAATTTCTAGACGCTTCTTTCGTTGCTCTTCTTTCTCCTGCTCTGCCCGTTTTCGTTGCTTCCGTGAAATCTCAAATTTTCGGTACTGTTCCTCTTCCTCCAGTCGTTTGCGCTCCTGTTCCTCGTTTCTCTTCTCTTCCTGAAATGCGCCTCAGCTCTTCAGTCTGTTTCACTTCTTTTTCTAAGAGAAGTAAGTAGAATGACAACAGGTCTCGTCTACAGTTTGTATTCCAGCACATATGATACTGACGTGAGAAAGAAATATCTGGCCTAAGTGCCTGTCATCAATTATCACAAATTTCTCGAGTTGTGGGGAATTCTTAGGGACTAGCCTCTCTCAGGATTTTCATTACTCATTATATTCATTGATTGCTTGACATGTGAGAAACTCCTTGGAGAATAGGAATGCAAAATCACAAAGTGTTCGGAAAACTTCCAAAATGTTACTCCAGATGCACCATGCAAACAGTATCATGCAAGACATCCAAAATCATAAAATTAATAAATCCCATTTTTCTCATAAAGTAGGCATTATATTGAAAAGCGGACTTCTAAATAGGAATTATCGAACAAAACTGCATAATGGGGTTTGGTTCGATTTTTCAAATTTTTTAAATAAACTAATGTTTTTTGCAAGTTTCAAAAATCAATTTGATGTAAGACTTCTCGTGTTGGCATTTAAATTACACAAATGCTCAAAAATTCATTAAATCAGGATAAAGCTATTGAAACAATTTAAAAATCTGTCATTGTCATTTAGAATCTGTCAGTAGAGTATGTTATATTCGCATACGCTCAATGTACACTATTAGGGAATTTTTTACGGAAAAACAGTTAGCGACTCTTTG
>JAQIXX010003452.1:0-19631 GCA_034700605.1 Willowsia nigromaculata | reverse complement strand
ATTGCATAATGTATTGTCATTCAATTTACATTACGCGTATCTTTCCTTCTTCAAGGTTTGTTTTCAAACGCTCCTATTGTACATGCACTGTATCTACTCCGTGCACGAAAAACACTCTATGCTGCTGTTTTGCTTGTTTTGTGCTTTACTGGTTCATGTGCTATGTATTCAGCTCAGCTCTGTGACTCTGTGTCTTACTGTAACATCTTGTAAACAAAAACAAACAAAGACATCTCTGCGCTCGCTTTCGCCAGTTGTCATTCATAACATCATAATGAAGGACGGACTTGACTTTTTGGCTAGTTAGTTTTATTTGACTGTAGTAAAGAAAAGATTGCTGCCAGACGAACTGTAAAAATATACGAAATTGTCAAGTCAGGATGCAATGACTCGCTATCAGTTACATTCATAAAGAGTGAGCAGGAAGTGTATGGGAGATATGATGAATTAAAAGATGCTTATGCACAGGATCCACAGTAGTTTCGAACTCGAAAAATGTTATTGTAGACATGATATGATGATATTGTGATATTTCGTTTATTGCAAGTCTTTCGTCGTATGATTTGTACACGCAGTGCGTTGTGCTATACACACACAGATTTATGCAAATTAAAACAACTTGCAATAGTTGCAATTAAAACTATTAAAAGTACAATTGACATACCTATGCATATAAAATTAGCGTTAGTTAGTCAAAGATGAAAGATTTTTGAGGCTCATGAAGCTAAATAATGCGCTTATAATGTTCAGCGTTATAAATTGTAGAGGGCGCGAGTAGCTTATTTAGTAAAAAAAAATGCGATTTTTGATTTTTTGTCTTTTTTATCAATTCTTCCAAGAACTAGACAACTAATCCAGTAAGAGCTTCTGCTGAGATACGTTGTTCTGTGTTTCCTAGAATATGTTTCAAACGAGGATGGAATAATGGGTTCTCGGATATGCGGAAGAACTTCAGCAGTGCAATTTCTCCAAGTTTACGATAAATGGACAATCTTTGGTTGCAAAAGTGATATATATTTATGAAAATCTTTAAATAAGTTTATCTTTAAATGAAATAAGTATATTTAACCCTATGTTAAATACATACAAAGCGAAGCTATGTCTGTACAGTACAATATGTGGCTTCGTAAGTCACAAAAGGCATTATATCTTTGTTGACCAATGAATATTTTATCAATACGAATAATGACGAATGATAGATTGGTTACATAAACTTCAATTCATTCAGTTCATAAAAGTTTGAATTCATTAAGATTTGAATGTTTTATTTTCACACTTTAGTAAATCCTTCATTTCCACGTAATGAGAAAATAAACATGTTCAACAACCGTTTTATCTCCATTAAATTATGTCACGATTAGGAAAAGGATGTCATACAACAGCGTTTAATGTTAAAAGGTGAAAACCGAGGTGTTGAGGCATAGTTTTAATGTGCATATGTTTATTTTCTGGTCAGGTCTGAATTTTAGATCCTCAATAATTATTATTTGTATGTTGGTGGTGACTCGGCTCCGAGCCGGACCCTCCGCCTCCAAGAGCATGTGCAGGAGTTTGAAAGAAATCAACTAACACGTTGAAGTCATGTCGATCGAGAACCTCCATCAGCAGAGGAACCTTGCTCTTAACATTAATTCCGTTGTATTTATGCTTATCGATGTATAGATCCGTTATCATTCCTGCGAGTCAATTTATCAAATTCATAAGCAAAATATGAAAAACTGTGTACTATATGAATAAAGATGACTATTATAAACATATATTTATTAATGTACCGTAAAGACGGTCTAAGTATGAAGGTTGTCTCTTGTATGTAGCCCTCAATTTTTCCGCATTTGTTAGTATGTAACGATATTCAGGGGTGAGCACATTCGCAACGTCGGGATCATGAGCCTGGATTTCCTTCAAAACATCTATTAAGGAAACCTGCACAAATTACGATAATGAACTGTTATCATAAATAACAGAAAGAAAGTGTATGTCGAATGGAAATCTTGGAGACTTTTGCAAAATAAGGCAAGGAATATTCCATAATATAATAATTATATGGTTGATATTACTGATGGTACATTAGCATTTTATATTACGATTGTATAATACAACTGCTATACCTGCTTTGACAATGTCAGGAATCCGTCAAGTTTTGGTCTTATTAACTGTAAGGTGTGAAGTACACTTTCCTCGTTGAATTCTGCAAAATAATAAATATAAATCAAAACTCTAAGGGAGTTTTCAAAGTAGGTGAGAATAGGAAATTCTGAAAATGTTTTTTTTAATCATCTCACCACAATCAATATCCAACTGAATTTTCTTTTTGGTGGCTTCTTTGGAAATGCAATCTTTCAAAATGGAAATTGTCGACACATTATCTGACTTGAATTCTGCTTCCCCTTTGCTACTCAATAAATTAACAAGAAATACCCCTTATGCTATTGCAGCTATTAAGGAAACTTCACACAGAGATTCACTTCGTAGCTTACCTGTAGGAACAGTGTAGTAACGTGTCCAGGAAAGAGGACACAAAGGTTAAGTTAGCTTCTCCAGCAGCAGGTGCTCGTTCTGGCATTTCTGGTATGCAATTGGAAAGCCAGGAATGCATTTCAGCTACACTAAAGTGTCCCTTCAGTTTGAGGATGTTGTATGGACTGAAATTTTACAACAAAATCTGAAATATTTTTCTCTTTTCAAAAATATGTCAAGGGTGTATGCGATTTGCTCATTAGTACCGATTTGGATCGAATGCATGGCTTCTAACGTGCAACGACAAGGGCTTAATAGTGAAGGCCCGAACTTGACAGCATTTTGGCTGTATTCTGGGGGTCACGTAGGCCTGAATGGTCCCATGTTGCCCTTCAATTGTTCGAAGCCGAACCTCAATCCTAGTCGTGTTTGCTTGACATCGGAATGTAACCAATAAAAAGTTTCCACTCTGACAAATTAATTTCATAGCTGTCATGAGTTAAAATTCTTCCAACAGGGAGACATTTTCTAGCTTCATGTATATCATTATCTAACACATACTTCGGGATCACATTGACTGAAGCTGACTACCGCAGCATTCTTTTCAACATCCAACAAATCGACTGGCACATCACTTTGTATCAAAATTGTATCAATCGGAGATTCTACTTCTAGTGTCAACAAGTACGAAGCATCTTCCCTAGTTAGCACAAACTACAGCAAAAAATACAACACACAATAATTGCTGAATAACACGGAAACAGTAGGAGGGTACATGCAATTAACTTGTTCAGTAAACCTTTTCGTTCATAGCAAATACAGGAACTGCTGAGTAACCACCTTGATTACCCTGCGTTGCTGATTGATATTTGTCCCTTTCCTGTACAACTTTCGCTTGTAACTCTTCAATTTCATTCCTTGAATTCAATTTAAGTATAAAATACAAATATGTTCATTTATTTTGAAAATGAAATGAACTTTACTAAAAAAACTACTTTTCTAAAACTGTAACGAATGCTATATTTACATACTTTAGCCGTATTAGCTTTTGTCGTGTATCTTCCGAAATGCTGAAGTTTCCATCGTCCACTCGAATTTTTTTATCAGTTGTTTCCGTAGTCAGTCCAAATACCCACCCTATATATGAAAGGAAGCCATTCAAAAACAAAAGTTTGCAGTTTTTCCGCGTTTCATAGCTTTGATTGAATATTCATACACACCGGAATATGTAACTGCCACGACTTCTTCAAACCCATCATGTCCAAAAATACCACCTTGAACACCCGTGATACTTTCATTGCAGCACTAAAAGTTTAAAGCCCAAATCAATAACTTGTTAGGATAATCATTTCAATTTGATGGATGAAAGCTTAAAATTTGCAAGGTGTTTTAGCTGTCAGATTGATTTACTACACTGTGAAGACTTACATGGCTGTAAATGAGTCTAGGAGATGTAGTTTGGTAGTTTTCAGGATCGATAGCATAAACGTGAACAGTTCCATCGTCAAAGCCAACAATCAATTCTTTGTTTCCATCCGACGTAAGGTCGAAAAAGTCCATACATGTTACCCCTGCATTCGTATCAGATTCAAGTGTCCATCGTAAGTACCCCTCAGAGCTATATAATTAAACAAACTCAAATTTTACTCTAATTATTTCATTTTTCTGTATGCTTTTTCATTTCATTATAAATGACACCTCAAGACTGAGATTAGACCAAGTTTGCCATCCGATGTCCCAAATAGTATATCAGCTCCCATTTCACCCCCATCGCCGAACATTAAATGGAGACACGTAGGAATTCCATCAATGTTGATTGAAAAACTTAGCTGAGCATTGTTCAAAACTTTTAATGTTCTGTCCTTACACGCAAGAATAGGGATTAGTCTTCGTGCCTGTAAAGTATAAAAAAATATATTCAATAAAATTGCACAGAGGAACTAGACAAAGAAAAATATGCATCATCATGCCTTTTCTATCGGTAGGGCTATCAAAGTATTGATTTCATCATCAGAAACATAATATCCAGCATCTTGACAGTCTTCATACTGGCTGAAAACATTCAGTCCAGAAACCAACAAATGTCCTCCCATAACGTACCTTAATTTCATTTCAAAATACTCAAAGTTTTAGAGATGGGAGACATAGCTAAGACATACTTTTTCCTGTATTTATAATCATTATCTATTTAATTTAATATTAGACATACATGCATTGAATTGATTCAGCAAGATTAGTGTCGAATTCCAGAAATACTTTTCCCTTTTTTGTAAACCCTCGTACAACATTCCCGGTCGCCACAAATATTTTGTCTTTGGCTAGTTAAAAAGAAAACACATTATGTATAAAGTATTCTCAATCTGTCAAAGTTATTGACAAAGTAGGATTCAGAGCAATTAAAAGCATTATACCAACGGCTCCTCCAAGTTGAAACACAGAAATGGCGGTTGTGAGAGGGATTTTGCATTGATAAACGGCTTCCACTTTGTTCCACCCAACAATTTGAATGACTCCTTCTCTATTTGCTACTACAAGCTTATCAAAATAATTCCAAAGATAACTAACAACTCAAGTTTTCAAAGTTTTATTTAATTGGCTTATTTATTTTTGGAGGATACCTTTTGTTGAATTTGGTCATCGCTAAAAGTGGGCAGCATTTTAATACAATTGGGGAATGAAGAGCCTATGTGCAGGTAATCCACTCTTGACAATGTTAGCTCCATGATTCTATCTTCTACAATAAGATGCAGTAATGGTTTTAAAAATTAAAGATAATTATTCCTACACATCTTCCATTTCAACAAAAGATTTAGATACTTGCATGAAAGAACAGTAAGTACCTGCTTTAGCGGCTTAATACGTTATGTTAGAGCTGATGTTATGTCCTCTTATGGTGGGTCACTTTAGGTTAATTAAAAAATATGTATTTTGTTGCCAACATTTCTAGTTTGCACTTACAATGATGATTTTGTTTTGTAGTGAAATCAAAGGTTTCCAAAATGAAAGTTTCTTCCTCTGTTATTTTCACTTTGCATTGGCACCAACTTTGGGGTTTTAACAAAATTTGTATTTTCATGGAGCGGAGCATACATGTAGGGGTTATCATTACCCTTACTGCTTTTCCGGCTGCGTAAATGATTCCTTTACGCTAGCTTGTTTTGTTTTGCAATACCTTACTAGGAAACCGTATTGATTTTTGTCATGTTTTACATTACCCCACTACTGACAATTCCTAATAATTTCAGTTGTTTAGTAAAGCATTTTGCGATGTTCCTCCATTATGCTAACCTTTATTTTGTTTAAGTATGTCATCGTCATCACATACACAAAATGTGACATGATGGGTTGGGTGGATGTACTTTCCCAGTAAACCGTAAATTATGGTACAAAGTTAAATACAAATATCATTACCCGATTAATGTAATCGCAGTTTTACAGGTGACTGGGATGACTTGTGAATGACCATCACCATCTCATGCTATTCAGTTACATTCTTTTGAAAATTATGATGTAAAATTAAAACATAAACATGCAAAACTTGCACCTAACATTCTAAAACACATTTGACATTTTACTTGTAGAGTTGTAATGATTGCACACATATCAATCAACCAACGAAGTAGCTAGGCCGCGCTAAACTGGACATTATCAAATGACATACTAACTAAGTAAAAACCGTTCATTAGTATTTTTTATCATTATGCTCATCTCTCAAAGATATTTTATCATATAAATACTGCTTGAAATTTTCATGAAAACATCTTGCAAATTATATTTCAATGCTGGTTGTTTGTTTACACTTTAATTTGTGGAATTCATACAAAATTAAAAGCATACAATAATTAGAAATACACGTATAAGCAAAAATGTACTCCACTCCACCCCAACTTCATACATGCACAGTTGCAAAAATTGCTTTTTAGAAAGACTGATGCACTGAACAGTTTGTGTGACCAGTTGTTTAAAGTTACTTTTAAAATGTTCAAAAGGTTTAAAATTAAGTTGCATTTAATTATATAATTTCTGATGAAAAGTTAAGTATCAAATAAATTTTAATCAATAAGATTGTAATCATAATTCTAACTCAAAACTACATAAAGAATAATATGGATTTCAGCTAGACTTTGTTGCGAAATGTCATAATTGTTGAAATGATTTTTTTTCATTGCAAGTGCAATAAGATAAACGCAGCTTATAATTCATTAAAGCATCAAAGATTATGAAGTAAAATTGATTATAATTATTGTTAGATTGCTTGCCCTAGAGCAAGTCAACGATTTGAAAAAAAATATAGTGATAATTTGTTACATTGCACGCCTAGCAAATACATAGTTAATTAAGGAGGCGGTATTTACGGGGTTGGATCACTCAGCTAAGACATTTTAGAATTTAATGGCGATCTTATAGGTAGTATTTTAACTTGGCACTGCAAGATAATATCCAATCCTTCATAGGTATATATATATGTATTGGTTTAAAAAAGAAACTTTCGGTTGTTTGTGAGAGACCATTGCATTGCAGCTATCAATTATTGAATGAACTAACAATATAGCGTATTTAATTAGAGTTTTCAAAAATTCATGCAAGTATCGTTTTCATTTAAATAAGTAGTTTGTTAAGTGTGAAACATCAAATGCTTAAATACCATAAATATGTAATCGACAACAAGAAACATTAAAATGAATTATGATCATGAATCGGTATGTGCAGTATTGCAATAACAGACCACATTAATTTACTTTCAATATAAAAAACAACTCGACTTTGATCCTGACATGGTACAAATCGATTGTTATTTAAGTACCTATTATTAATACGTTATCTAAACAAAGATTTTTTGTATAGCCTATCAGCTATTACTACTGCACTGATCCATAATTGTTGATCACTCACCAAATCAGTGTTTCAAAAATTATTCCGCATGATTTACACCAATTATTACATGCCTCAACTAACTTGCTACACAATCTTGTTTTGTAGCAAACACCTTTTAATTATCTTGATTAAAATGTGTAACTTATATAAAACATTATTTTATATGCATCTTTAAGCCTCTATTTTGAATGTATGTGCATATTTGGTACTCCTTACATGCATTAGATAATTGCATATTATGATAGCACTGACAAATTATTCAACAAGACTCTAATGATATCCTATATCCTTACAGAAATTTGGGGAAATATCAACTACCATTTGATATTAAAAGATATTTATTAACACGATTACAACGCAAATATTTTTACTTCCGAATCACTAATCAACATGCACACCACGTACAAGCATAACAAACAAATTGTTTAAAAATATTTCAATGCGTACTCACTTTCCTTACGCAAAAATATCACAGTATACAACTTTGCGTAGAAAGTTGGTCCACTGAACAAATAATTATAATTATTATTTAACTTCACGATGACGTTGCAGACTTGTCCGTGCAATAAATTCTAATCATGACCAAGGAATGTCCACTGAAGGGGGTAACATGTTACATGAAATATTTGGTAACTGATTGGTGATGTGATGATCAGTTTACAACACATTTCAGCAAAAAAGTGGTCATCTTCAGATTCAAAAATCCAGTTTTTCACTGCCTGATAGAGCTTGGCTGATTTCTCTGTGAACCCATCATCACCCATTGATCACCAAACTATACCGCATTGGCGTCTTTGCCTATTCATTTATCAAAACTAAGCGTGACACCTTAAATATGTACTTATATCAAAGCCAGGTGACGGCAATGAGACTACTAATTCGATATTGCAGAGAAAGGTGAGGGAGTTATCTTGCTTGGCAGAAAAGCGAAAACACGTAATATTGGTGCTGATGACTATGCCCACGATCAAACTAGTCGAGGCAAAAGGTTAGGCTTCATAAGTTCGTGTCCTTGCGTCGTTAGAAACCATTGTTGTAACATTTACGTTCACTGATGTAAGAGGTTCATCATGCCATCATGATTTTAGTGATGTATGATGATGAGGAAGTCACCGTGTCTTGCTTGATTAGAATTGCTAATAATTTATATAAAAAATATAATGATTCTTTTCATTTTCATTTGAAAATTTTACTTTTTCGCCTAAAAACACAAGCCTTTTTTGCGATAAGATGGATGATTGAATCAAGTCATAGGTCGGTCAGTCATTTGAAACTTTCATTTACTCTGTTTTGGCTTTGATAACATTTATGAATGTTGAATACGAGAAGGCTAGTTTTTAATGTAATGTATGATTGTCATTAAGATTACCAATTTGGTGATGTTAATGGATAGTGTTCAAGTTTACCCTATACCCTAAGAAAATTAAAATTTAACATTCTGATGAAAGCAGAAAACCGGTACAATGCGCTGTCAAAGTGAAATACATGCTTAAGCCATTAGCTAACCATATCATATCAATATCACTTACCCTTGACATTCACAAAATAAAGACATAATGAGTGCCTACACTACACGAATTAAACAATTTGTTTCACTTGTCTTATTTCCAAAATTTGTATAAAAAGTAATTTGTCGGGTGACGTTGCAACTTTGTTTAGATTTGATTACATTTTGATGAGAGTCATCTCGCCATTAGTATAATGTGTATCGGATTTCAAGTCAGAATGCATTTCGTAATGTGCATGTAGGTACTTTCATCATAATCATATGTGGCCGATGGTCGAAGAACTTTTTCTTTTCATTCACCGACAAGCACGCATAATAATGTCTTTATTATCATGTGTTGACCCCTAAAACATAAATATTATCTGGGCACCTACTACTGTTTGAGTGGTCACTCCTTATTTCGTAAACGCATCAAATTTTTCCAAGCTCATAACAAAGCTGCGACGATAGAGTAATTAATTATTTATGAGACTGCTTCTTAGTTTTTCTCACCATTCGAGTCGAGTCTTAGCTGGTTGAAAGCCCCACAAAGGAAAACTGTCATAAAGAGTTTTGTTCTTTTGTATTTTGTGTGAGAGAATATCCATCAATCCGATCTATATCTATGCGTAAACTATGTATCTGAAATGTAATACGAATATGATAATGTATAACGATAATTTCTTAAAATATTGAATTTTACCTGTACAAAAATCTGCGTGCGTTTACATCAATGTTCTACGCATAGATACATAGATAAACAAGGATTGCTTAATTTGGGTTTGGCAATAGCCTTTAAATCGGTTTCAACTATGAGAATTCAGTTTTTATCAATGAATAAAGAATGGTATCAGATTTTTATCGCGAGTGGGTATTATTGTTCTTGAACTTGCGTTAGATTGACTGCTTGATAAAATCATTTTTATTCTTCCCCATCTGCATCATCATTTAAATAATAGGGGGAAAATGGTACACTTATTATTTCATAATATATGTATTTTTAAAACTTTGTTCAATTTTTGTACGTAAGCAGAAAAGTTATATCAACTGCCATAAGACACCTTGATGAAAATTAACCATATTATGCGGGTCTATCTTGCAACTTGTAAGAAAAGAATTGGTATACCTAAATAAAACATAGACAGCCCTATATTCACACCGGAGAGGTTGTGGGATCAGACAGTAAATTTTAATCCCAGTTTGTTACCACATAACTGACAGGCGCGCGAGTAATCTCAAAACCTCTGCCTCTAATCGTAAGTACTCAAAACTAAAGAGTTTCAAAAGCCATGCATGCTTTTTCAATGCAAACCGATCAACTCGTGCTACAACTGAGCTTGTCAGCAATTAAAGATACAAGAACAGCCTTTAATACGAACTATATATTATTATATCTTAGCTATCTCATTAATTCGAATAAGATACTCTGATGCGCCTCACAGGCAGTAGATTGTAGAGTTTTTCATATCACTGTACTTGTACATATGAAATTTTGTGAAAAGAGTATATTTCTGAGCTTGCGTTTTTTATATTACATTAATTTCCTATATTTTACCTCGCAGCTAATCAGACTATGTAACCATGTTTTAGATCCATGCTCGATGTAAAAAATAACAAGTTTCGGTAATTGGTCATTAATGATTTTAAACTGAATCTAGCTGAAAGCCTCAAGGGCTAGCCCAAAACACTGTATAATTTTCATTTCACATACATTCGTGTTCAGCTCAGAGTAAAACAAGGTAATACAATGATTTTACGTTGGATTTCATATAGTGCTATCGTTCATTACAGGTAGAGGCAATAACGATAGGTATAAATTTGTACTAAATGCACATTAAAGCCTTAGCTAAGAATTATTTTAAAAATATCGATCTATCTGTAAACAATTGAAAGCATTTTTTTCAAAATACAGTGTTAATAGGTTTCTGGGTATTCTTTGGTGAAAAACAATGCAAATGCAAACTGTTTTGTGAGACTCAGATTCTAACATAACGTACACAATCTGCGTATACACTTCATGCAATTACATATACCTGCTATGATCAATTACCCCTTTTAGACTATTGCAACTTTATTTATTGTTTACATAACGTGTTTAACTGTACACATGAATCATGAGCTTACGTATGCGGTTTTATATAAAATAATGAAGGTATATTAATAACAATAGTATACATTATACAAAATGTAATTCTAGTAATGAATAGATTGTTGCTGATGCTGCGTAACAGAACGCCCTGATTCCCAATCCCTTCCTGCAAAAAATATTTAACCCTCGCTCCTGTTGATCCTGATCTTAACCTGGTGTTGTTTATAAAGCCTATTGATATTATACTTTGCATGGTTTAATAAATTTTACTTTTTGTATGAAATGCACTGACATAATAATATGTGTGTGGTATGAAGAGTGCATAATGCACATTAAACTTGAAATGTGAAGGCGTAAAAGCAGTTACAAAGGGTGAACATTACTTGATACAATTGAAGATAAAGAAAAGTCAAGTCGTGAGCAGGTGTAAACGGACACGATCCCTTGTATTATATAAAAATGTTTTATGTTCACTTTGCATAAGGCAATAACTTATTATTATTTCATTGGATTTTTTTATATCATTCATTAAAGTCGTGTCTCGTGTTGGCAGCAGCAGTAGTGATACAGTGTGAAGTGTTGGATGAGTTTCGAAATACATTCCTCCACTTTTTAATTTTCCCCTGAATAATTTTAATAGATTTTCTGTAAAGATATTGTCGATGACACACCAGTTGGGAGAAGTCTCTGAATAATATAGACAATTACACGATAAGTTAGTTATTTGGCAGCTGAAGACGAGCAGGAGCGCCTTCGCTGTCTTTGAAATGATCAATATTTTTATAGCTCATTTGCATGATTCTCACAGTAGGCTGTTATAGTGAGTAGCAAGAAAAAGTACATGCCTAACAAACCTAACTAGTGATTATAGTTTGTCAGTTCGTCGCAAAGTTATATATAGTTCCCAAAGTTAGTCGTGTGCGAGCTTCATGTAAACAAGCTTATATTAAAATAATCTATTCGAATTTTGATTACGAGTAATCACACAAACAAAAGAGATTTTTACGTGACATTCATTCGTCGATGCGTATCACCACATCACCATATACCGGCTCATCATCATAATCGTCAGCATGGCACATACATCATCTATCACATTATACCGAACAAACAAGCCTGAAGATGAGCATCATTATCAGAAGAAGATGTTTTGCTAGCTAAAAAACAAGAAGTTCACTATAATGGTTCTCAAGTTCTCATCACAGTTCAAGTTTGTTCACTACTGAAGTTCGCATGCTTTAAATTTTTCTGCCAAAACTGACGAATCGCTTTGAGTTACAGACCATTTACCAGTAGGTGCTCACTCTGACTACACTTCAGTCTGCCAACTTGACAGTTACGAATGATGTGTTTGAAACAAAATTTATATAACTGACAAAAAGATCTGAGAGTGGTGTATCATGTCCATCAGAAAAGGTTTCTTGTGTAGCTCATAGTTCTAGAGAAATTTTTACCAAATCTGAGCAGTGTTCACTGAGAAGTGAATCAGTGATCATCATCATAAACCGGCTAGTCATTGAAGTGACTAGAAAAGATGTGATTCTTGTGACACATTAATGTTCTAACTTTGAACGATCCTAAAGCTAGTACCGTCATCAGCGTCATTATCATATTATGTATAGTTCCTTTTTAAGTAATATTGAAACTTTGAACCCAAATCACCAGAATTTCGTCATTGTTTAATCAGGTAGAAACAATGCAAAAATTTGCATGATGCAGAAAGTGAGAATTGGTGTGGCTTGTGTGAAAGTTGAGACTTCCTGAGTGCGTCCTTCCTTTCGCAGCATGCTTATTTTGTTTGTAAATGAATTAATTGTAGTGAACCAATCATCGCTTTAATAATAGTAATCATCTAAACATTGGTGGACACTGTCAGTGGAATCCTTTCTTGCTAATTACATGTTTTCTACATTTTTAAAGGAACTGATATAATTAATATACACATTCCGCAGTCAGTAGTTTGTTATAGACAACTCATATAAGAACACAAAGATCTATGGTGTAATGAAATCGGTAAGACGTTGATGCATGCACAAAGTGCAAAAAGTTGTGCCAATATAACAATGGGAAGTTCTCCGGAAACTTTGAGTGTTTTTCAAGTGTACACAAAACATTGCCATAAAATGTCAAGGACTAAAGTTGCAACGTTAAGTATTTTCACGTGGTTTTACTTTTTGTGTGCACCAACGTTAATTTTGGGAACTACTGATGTCTCCCAGCTTTTACGGCCAACAGGTCGGGTCTCATTGTTTAGTTTTGAGAGAGGGCATCTTCGATCGGTGACTGAAGGTGTAGATACGGAGGTTGTTCTAACTGCAGCGCCACGTTATTTTGAGGCTTATTTGTTTGAATGCAATGCAACGTTTCCGGTTCAGTGGGCTTACATAGGAGAAGGCGTAAGTTATAATAATGGGGCCAATATTATATTGCATTTTAAATGGATTTTTGTGATTATTTCTTGGTTTACTTTCGTCTTTAAAATCAATATGTACTGATGCAATTAACTTCATTTTTCAGGCTCCGGTCGTAACAGCAGACGTGGGAAGATTTTTCCGTGATTTCTATGACGTGAATACCTACACGTATCAATCCATCTTGTTGATGTATTCATTGCAAGAGCTTCAATCTGGGCGTTATATTTGTCGGGGTGCCAGCAAGGAGCATGATAAGTTGGCCATACATTATGATGTTTTCGTTCCCGGTAAGCCGCAAAATAGGGAAAGTCATTCTCATTTATGCACTTTTATTTATTACTCGCAATCTCAGAGAGCGAAAACACCAAGTCATATTTTGTAGAGATAAAAAATGCACATCTTTTTTCAAAACCATGCAACGATATCAAAAGTGATCCACTGAACTAGAATCCTATTTAAAACTGACAATTTCGTAAATGATATGTGACATGCATTCGTTGGCAGTTTTACGTGACCATGTATATTTGCACAGAAGCTAGTGATTGATGTTCACAAGTAAAGGTAGGAGCATGCTAATCTTACGGAGACAAACAATTTTAGCACATTAATATAACATAGGTATAAAGACGGTGTTAAGTGTAAATGACAAAACATGTACCTACAAAGTCTGCACATACTTGCCGAAATGTCGCAATTTTTGTGAGGATTCCTTTAATATTTTTCTCAGTTTATCTACGAATTTTTTGATCTATCAGATAAGAAGCATCAAAATGTGTAATAAACGGAATAATTCTCATAAAGCACGCTCATTTTGTTTATCTGCGAGAGAACACTTTTAATACAAGTATTAAAATGTCTGTTCTGTTCTTGACATGAGATTTTGCAGGTAAATCACATTACATTTTTAGCAATTTAATGCAGTGCTAGGCAGACGACAACGAGAAACAATGATGTACATGAGTGAACTACATGTATCTCAACTTGTCATCTTTGTATTGTTATCTTTGCTCTCACGCAATTACAAGTGAATAACGAAGTCTCCTGCCGGCGGTGCTCTGTGCACTTAACATTGGTTGCATAATTATATGCTTCGCACGCAGTAAAAATATGTGCAGAACGACCGACAAAACCATTGTAAATTGATGCGTAATGTTTTTAGATGCATAATTAAAACTAAAACTGTAAGTGCACCAATGGATTCATCAGTAGTCTTCAACTTTACATTGATATTTGAGATAAAAAATAAAAATAGGACGAATAAAGTGTGTATTGTTAAAGCTAAAAGCACTCACATATAAAGATTATACGGGATGCAGTACAGTTGCATTTTGCATTGCTGCTGCTGGTTTAATGAGAAGTTAAGCAGGGATAATATTAAAAATGAATCCTGTGCAAGGGAAGATTTACCACAATTTACAGAAAAAAAAAGATGAAACACGTACAAGCAATTTTCTGCATCAAATGTGTCGCTTTCGTTGATTTCATGTAATCAATCATTGCTTGGTCGATGGGGGAAGGGCCTGCCTAAAGCTAATGCTAATGTTGTTTGTGGTTTTTGCAGGAAATAGTACACAGATCCTGTTGTCAACCTCAGAAAAAAAGTTATTTATCCCGGAGACGAAAGAACATGCTTATATTCCTTGCGGAGTCTCGGATTCAACTGCTGTAGTTAACTTGTACAGGGGAAACCAATGGGTTAGTTTTTGCATGCAATGTGAGTATATTTTATTCTAGACACGAGAAGTCATTTTGACTTTTGACTTGCAGGGAACATTTTACCCTGTACCAGTAAACGGCTCGATCACGTTCAACCCTCGCAAAGGATTCAAAATCCGTTTTAAAGATTTTCTGGATCCCTGGGGCACATACCTTTGTGTCTCTGAAAGCAATAAGAAACGACGAAAAGTACATTTGATACCTGAAAGTAAGGTCGCGTTTCCCATATCCAATCAATTTAAAAGCGTTACAACAAAAGATTTAACTAGATTTAAAGATTTTTTTCTAAATTTCAGGTTTAAAGGCAAAGTATGACATGATTAATCATGTGAATGGTAAAATACCGGTGTACTTCTCTTATGAGTATGAGTACAATCGAGTGCTTTGCTGTACTGGGACAAATTTCATCCCTAAATTGCAATGGGCAGGATGTGGCTCAATATTAGATTGTCAAGTGAAAAGTGCATGTTTTGAAGAAGACCGTTGCGAACAGCGGTTAGGAAACAGTGGATATAATCCAACAAAATGGATTGACCCTGGGCCACTTCCTCCAGGTTGTTCAGGTTATCGTTTAAGGGACGACCAAAATGGAGATTTTGGACTGTTTAAATGCTCCACTCCTGGAATTGCTCAATATCAACCCTACCTTTTGAACCGAGGAAATATATGTAAGTTGATAAAAAAGAAACTTTCATTAGTCAAAGTGTGTGGATTCTATAAAAGGAAAATCACTTTGAGTCAATTCATGAAACTATTTTCTCGTTGGCCTAAAGTGGAAGTGGAACAATATGATCGGTCATGATGAGTGTGCAAATATGCCACTTTAGCTTGATTCACGTACAGCTTTCATTCTTGTTTGCCTCTTAAATTGCATTTTGCAGTTCTTGATTTTGAAAAGACTCCACCTTCCGAGATGATTCTCACCTTGCAAAGAATCAGCCCTGAAGGACCTTCGTTTGTGGGAGACGATTTGGAATTTCATTGCAACAGCACTCGCTTTTACTTTGCTTTCGGTATACGATGGGGATGGGAAAAAGTCAACGGAGAGATTGACTTCATCGATGACTGTAAGTACAAAAAAACCATGACATGACATTATTATCACCGACACAAGTATCAAACGTAAAAAAGGAGTTTCAAAATCGTCATGAATTTATTGAACTCAAGACCCAAGTCTCATCTTGAAAATATCCTCACGTTCACATAATGCATTTGATGGTCATCACCATAATAAATGAAGTGGTAGTGGGCCACAATCCATTATCAACTGAAGGGAAAGAATTACACAAAAAGTGGCTCATCCTACACTAATGCACTCCATCGATTCCCCTTAGAAGTAAAAAACGAAATTAAGAAGACCGATCTGTATAAGTAGTTATGTTGCAGCGGATGTGAACGAAGAAATTGAACAAAGGGACCTACCTGACTCTTTCAAGTTTCAAAGCCTATCCGTTAAAACTTTTTACTGTAGAGGACTGAATTGTCAGACAAAAAGTCAGAAACATCATTTGCAACAATGTGCTGCTTGGTGTGTTATATGCTTTCATTTATGATTTTTCATTTCTGGCTTGTGCACTCACGCTTCTACCTCAACTTTCAGTCAGGTAGACTCTCAGTTTTGACTTTCTGGCAGTGAGAGAAAAAAAAGAACAAAAAGACTGCAAAAAATTGATGAGCAATGCACAATTCGTATTCAACTAAAGCTATCAAATTGAACACAAAGTTTACACTTCTTCAAAAAGACACGCGTTTGTATAAGAAACTTTTTTTGTCAGAAATTAAGCTCATTATTCTTCAATCAAGCAAAAAGCAGTTTTTCCGACAACGACGAACCAAATTCTAGAATCCTTGTTTAAAGTAATTTTAGACTCGTTAGTGCTGTTACAGAAATTATTCTAGTACGTTTGCTCAACCATGGTAGATAGTTTTGAAGCATTCCTAATGTATGCAACACCATTTCAATTGCAGAAAATTGTTTGTCTAAGCTCACTTGATTATCAAAGTGAATTTTGGTTTTCATTCAAAATGAATTCGGTCTTATACTTGTTCAAATTTGTATAGATGCAAACCGAAAGTTTCTATTTCCTTTAAAACATTTCTGCAGCCTGAATCAAGAAACAAGCCTAAAGTGGAGTAGGTAAAAGATACAAAAGATTGTGTCATGATATTATGTATTTCCTCTAATAAATTTTTGATGAGACCTGCCTGCTTTTCTTGCATTGTGTAAGTAGTTTGATTTTGAATATTCAAATCAAAAGCGAGGAGGTCCACTTCCATCTTATTACATTTTGATGGCAATCTGAAATAATGGATACTATTAGTGGTGAATAAACCTGTATTTATAAAAATTCCCTTTCTCAAATAGCTCTGAGAACGTGGGCATTTTTGCAAAATTTATGTTAAATGCATACACCCTCAGAGATGTAGGTATAAGTAACGTTTTATTGCTGTAAAATTGTGCATCAATGATGGGAATAAAAATGTATGCTTACTTGGTAATTCACCAGAAATTGCACTTTCAATTTACTCAAAAATACCAAGTATCTACTCCTTGATACCTACTTAATTTGGTAGCTACATTAAAAGAAAGTGTTTTCACATGAAAAATTTCCTTTCTGTTTCGATCAATTGCAGCAACAGTCGTTCGGGATAAGTACTCCATTAAAGGACACCGGCGACGAACAACTTTGAAGATACCTTATGCCGACGTCAAATCAATTATATGCTTTGTACCTGTTGTGAATTCAGCTACTGAATGGAGAACGGTGTCTCTGCCGTTAGTTATAGCATCAACCGGTACACGAGTCACTTTATGCGTTATTCATAATTATGCAAGCAATAATGTGTTTTCTATAATTAACTTGTAATTTTAATTCTTCTTAGATGTTAATTTCATAAGTCATCAAAGTCCCGTACCAAACAATGTCATTGACCTCGACTCCATAACCTACCAGACGGACTATGATGCAGCCAATCCTGCCCCACCTCAACAAAATGTTGTTAATCAACAACCGCAGCAGAATCAGTATCAAAATCCTCCACAACAAACAAATTTGCAGGTTTACAACAGTGCCAAAACCCCTTACCAAGAAATTCAAGGAGTTGTTCCACCCTCCTCTGTGGAGCAGCAACAGCATCAGAAAAATCCCAATTATTACAGCTATACACATGAATCTTCTGGGGAAGCTATTCATCAACCTCATCAGCAGAGCATCCCAGAAACTCATCATCACCAGCTAAATGGCAATGATATCCAATCTCATCAAAGCCGGGTACATCCAATTGCTCAACCACATATTGTAGACATTCATTCGGCATCTCCTCATGTTCAAGCATCTACACCAAGCCCAAACATCATTTCTATTTCAAGATCTAAGAAAAATAGAAATAGATCGGGCGGCAGCAGCAGCAGCAGTGGTATTCCAACAACGATAAGAAGCAATAGCAGAACTGTTCCAAATATAAAACCAGACGTACAGTACGACACCTATGACAGGGATTATGGCTCCCCGTACGATACGTTTGAACCTAGACCTAGCAGTTCAAGTAAATCAAATACAAGGCATCACAATAGTAGACACCATAATCCTCAGCAAAGACAGGAAATTGAAGCGTCTTCATCAAAAATCCCTTATCAACAGCAGACCTCTTCAAACACCCATACCAGCAAGCGACCATCTTCTTCTACCACATCATCTTCACGCAGACATAACTATTCACGCAATGAAATTTTGTACACAACTCCAAAAAAATCATACAGAGACTACAACAACTACAATACCAAGACTGAATTTGGTGTTGACATGAGACTTTCGCTGCCATTTGAGCCAGCAATTCCAAGTCGAAGTAGGTACGCTCATGGGAACAATTACTCCACAATCCCATCAAGACTATCGTCGTCCACTTCGTCAAGAAGCAGTAGCTCGCCAAGTAGAAATCAAAGCGGCAGGTCCCATTCACGTCGACCAACGTCTTTACATTCGCAGTCATCTTCTCGTCCTTTAAGCAGACATGATCAACATGATCATCGTCACAATACTAATCAACAAGAGAAAGACTACACAATTGATGATGCTTATAGTCAACATATAAGGCTCTCTTTGCCGGCAAAGAGCATTAGCACGCAACTTCCAAATTTAGAAAAAGTTGCTAGAAATCGTGGTCGTACTCATCAGACAAGTCATTCAGGCCATGGTCGAGGCAGAAGCCATACAAGTGCAACGAGAGATGAAATTAGCACTGGCAATCCTTCTATTCGCCACAATACGGATTATTACTACACGGATGACTCCCCGGTTGAGATCAAAGTTCCACATACCAAAGCTCATGATCCGTATATCAGTAGTCATCATCGTAGTAGAGCCCGACAAGATCTACGTCATCCTCAGGAAAGTTATGGTACTCGAGAACCGAGTAAAAATAACTTGTACAGAGATCCAGACCACATCGAACCAGAGCTCCATGAATCATCATCTCCTACGACATACTATCAAAAAAGACCACATTCCTTGGATGATCATCATCACACCTATTCTCAAACGACCACCTCCCAACAACCATTCAATTACAGACATGATCATGCAACTCATCCCAG
>JAQIXX010003451.1:0-19642 GCA_034700605.1 Willowsia nigromaculata | reverse complement strand
CGGGGGTCTTAGGTGGGCCTTAAGGACCAGGGCCGAGACACCTGGAGTAACCGATGGGCCGGGAAAACCTGATGGGCAAAATATAATCTTAACCTACTTCAATGAAACTTTTAGGTGACTCGTGGGCTAGGCTATCGTGATGTAAAACATAGTAGCATGCTATTCATGCTAGTATTTTATGAAGTTCCTAAACATTGAAGATTAGATAATATGAGTATGATATATGCCTTTCTGTTTATAAAACTGATAATTTTAAATTCAAGATTGTAGCAATAATGTGCATTTTTTATCCTTAAAATAGGACTGTGTGCTTAGGTACTCTATCAGAAGGGACAGACAAAATTAACATTATGTGCAGCATTTTAACTTTGAAAATATATTTTCCATCCTCCACTTTCATTGATTCTGCACACATTTTAAATTTTAATTCTTGCACCCAAAATGCGGGCATTTGTGTACATTCAATTTGCATTACTCTGCATGCTCTATTATTTCTGTTGCCAACAATTAACAAAATTTTTATTTGAAATGAACATGAAATATTAACTTATAAATTAAAATCTATAAATTACGTATGTTTTTATTCATAGAAATAGTGAATATTTTGGAACAAAATTCTAAATATTTTACGTTTATTCACGCTGAGATACTTGTATACAAATTTATCTTCAGCAATGCTGGACCGAACCTCGGAAGAAGCCAATAATCAGAAATTTACCTACGTTTAACGTATAGCATGATAAAGCGAATGACAGGATTGTGTTCTGATAACATGCTAGTATGTATTACTGTAGATAGGCTTGATATTCCCTGTTGTTTTGAGCTAAAACCTTCAAAGCAATTTCCTTGCCAGCTAACACTGCTTTAAAAAATCTAAAAGAAGTGCACAAATGAACAAAGTGTTATTCTGATTTTTTAAAATCCCTTTGCAATGATTTTGCTCGCAAAATTTTTTTTTCAAAACAAATGATTTTGGACATGCGCAGAAATCAGTTCACGATTCCTGGATTTGGGCAAATAATTGAAAAAGTGGGGAGGACCCGGAGTTTGCAGGGTAAAATGGTTTCTGCCTTTTATGAATGAGTAGCGTGGTTATAAATACTTGCTCAAAACTATATTGCTATTTTTTATATCAAACTGAACACATTTTGTGACATTTGGGGCTTCGTAAGTCAAAACTTTATTTATTAGACATGACCTAGCCAAACAAATTTTACTCCTAACCGGAGGTTTTTGTAATGGACCATATCCTTCAGGTTAAGATACTGCACAGAACATAATCCTCATGAGCCATGAGTTTTTGGAACAACAAATTTGATATACGAAAAGTATTTGAATAAATCATGTCAATAAAGTATGACTTCTCTGTAATTCTCTAACATTTTTACTAACGTATTCATAACGTTAATTTACACAGTTTGTCACACCGGTTTTGATTTTAATATATAAGGAACTATAGTATGCGCAATAAAAGGGGACAAAAACTTTTTCTCTTTTGGGCCGGGGTAATACAAAGACCAGGGCCGGGGAACCTCACACTTAGCCACTGATCCAAACAAATCAATTAACGCACGAGAACATCCTTGTGCTTATTAATTATTCTACCGATGACAACTGGGGAGCAAAGGTATTACACATGGAATAAATATACGTACACTATCTAATGTTGCCAACTATGAACTACCAATATATTTGGTGCATGCTATAATTGTAGATGCATAATACTACTTGATTTATACATTAAGTAATCTAGTGGCTAACTCATTAAAGAAAGCGAACATAAAAAATTTCAATTATGATGAGTATATGTTTTTAAAATAGGCTATGGGAAGTTGATGAAAGTCATTATTGTTTATTTATGATGCACGATAGTGAGCACAACTCTTATGGAGATTCATCCTCGTAAAAATCCAATTCGACAGACTGTATGAAGGTTTGTTTGGAAAGAATCCATGAAAATAAATCCTTGTTAAAACTATCGAATTTCAAGACTTCAATTTGAAGAATTTAAAAGGATTTCTCTACAAACTAAATTATTCTTGTGGATTTTTAGCATTGTAATTGCATTGAAAATTAAGATAATAATTCTTGTGTCTTAAAACCACTCTAGAATAATGTCCTTGAGATTCATGTGCTGGATTTAGTAAGTGTAAGTAATGAATGATATTGGACGCTAGCCTCTGTGTTTATATATAATTGTCGAGCACATAATGTAGGCTTTTGTAGCGTCAGGTTTTTGCAGAAACGACATATTTGCATAATACCACATCAGGTACTTGCCAATTTTGTCAGATCATAGAATGTTTTCGGCTTAGAATCGTAGCTGGTTATGTGTCCAGTTATTCCAGTAACACTACAGTTGTGCTTGCCGTGCTTGCTGATAGGTTTTTAAGCTTACAAAAAAACGTACAACATAATTTTCGGCGAAAAAGGTGGCGTGGCTCCAAAAGAGTTCATGGTAAATGAGAAATTTTGTAAACAAAGGATTTTTTTCTTGCGAAACGTTCTACCATGGATTGGCATGAATCTCCCCTTTGATATTAGCAGAGATACATGTTTGCTGTGCAAATATAAATACACAGAACGATGCATTCTCTCTCACTTGTTTAATAAAAAATGAGCTGAAGACTGGGATCCAATTTTTGCCTTTGGTTATAATATTTTCTGGCTCCTGTCGTCAAATGTAATAAAACAATAAGTCATAAGTTAATGACGATGTTCTAATGCTTATTGCTACAACTTCATCAATTTGACCATAGAGTTTTTTAGTACTCCACAAAGGCATGTAATGAGTTTTGTCAGTGTTTTTGTCCTTGACTGTGCACTTTTTGTAGCGTGCCATTAATAAACGATTTGATACAGTCTGTCCATTAAAACTTGCTATGGATCATGCATCTAATTATGTAGTTTGTTACATCTAATGCAAATACAAACTAAATAAGCCAAGATAACTTTTTAGCTAGATCGTACAATGACTGAGGAATAATACGTTAAACTACAGTTTGTAAGCAATTTCAGATAAGGTTTTTTTAGTTGTCATATTGGAGTTTGTGGCTGGACAAATACGTCATATTCTCCTCTTCAACGCCAAGAATAATGAGTAATTTAACACAAAATTAAAAACAACGCTACGCTTTTTGTTAAAAATTATAGATTGGATATTTAGTATAACAATCACAGAAGCATTCTTTCGATACTAATGAAACAGATTGTCAATTTAGGAGCATAGATTGACGTCATCACCAACTAGGACCTTTGAACTCAAATAAACGAATAATATAATTCCGAATTGTCATATGCTTTGTACTGAGGCAAACCATTTTTTACAGTATTTATGATTAAAATGCTCACATGAATTCACTAATGCACGCATGAATGTTAAATAGATGAGAGGTCACAATTCATTTTATGCTACATTTGATTCTATTTTGCTATAATTTACTATATGTGAACTATTCATGACAGTTATTTTGCTTCATTTATTGTTGATAAATGGGGGCAAGATTTTAATAATTGCTTGTTAACGAAATTTCAAATGTACCATACCAAATTGATGAAAATTGAAGCAAAATGAGATTGTGAGCTCTTGCAACAGATATTGTCACGTGTCTAAAGCATATATTCTATCTATAACGGCAAAATGCGTAGCTTGCTCTTATCGTTTAGAGACTACGCTACAGTGACATAATTTTGTGCAAAACCCACTTAAAACTTAAGTTTTAAGACCTTTCAATGCAATTTTTGTTTCGCACGCACGTTGGATCGACGTAGGCTTCATTTGGATTAAAAAACATTGATTAATACTGACACATTTTTAAACTATTGATTAGAATGGAATATGGAATATTTGGAAAATTTTACACAAGAGATTTGTATCTAAAAACCAAAGCCAAGAAGAATGACGTCGTAAGTGAGTATTTGGAAAATTAGTTTTTGTTGTGTTGGATTACTTGAAAAACTTGTTTTAGGCTTTGAAACGGCTTGGCAGATGATTCGAGAAAATAGAAAACCCAGGCAATCATGAAGATGAAGCCGAAACACAAACCAGGGGTCTTCGTTTGGCATAGCCGCATAATGTGAAAGCAAATCGCAAAAAAATACGAGAGAGGTGAATGTCATTTTAAGCCATGTGGTGAGGAGTGTGTTTGCCTACAGCCAATATATTCTGTAAATTGGGGGAATACCCAGTTTCTGATTTATAATCTAACATTTGAAACAATCAAAATGCAAAGGAGCAAACTGTATGTTATGCATCGTAACGTGTAATCTATGTCCATTCATTTACTCTGAATTACCTGCACTTGTCAACCTACTACTGTAATCATTTACTTGAAAAACCAGTTAGAATATGAATGGTTTGAGATGGTGAATGTTACGTACGCAAGGAAATGCCGTTTGTTGAGGAAATTCAAAATATGTGGAACCAAATGTACAGATGCGAATTTAATTAAAAGTTCCCATTTAATTGAGGTGACACAATAAAGGCTAAAAGCATATACTACTATGTTTATCAACACATTCTCCTTTCGTCTAGTCTAAATGTATATAATTTACTATTAAATCACGTGCCTCTGGCATAAATCAATAACGAACCTGCACCCCACATGACACATTTGTATCAGCAAAACTAATGATGAAAACATGTTGGCATCTATCAATCTTCAAAAACTTTACCTACACACAAAATATTATATGTAAGTATACGTTTGCTTGATTATTTTTTATCGCAATTTTAATGCATTTTCAAAAGATTCGAAAATACTGAATTGCGTCTACCAACTACTTACTTCTGTGTAAATCAGAATAAAATATTTTGGGGCATCATGATATGATCGTCGGGATATCACTGCTCCTTTCCATTCCATTTTCTACCATTTGCAATTTCTGAGCCCTAACGTTTGCTCCCTATGCAATAAAGCGCTATAAGTCTTTAGCCGTAAGATGCAGTGCATTTTTGGAAGACAATTAAAACATTACGATTATAGTCCAATTGCGTAACGGAGCGTCGCAGTGCACACTAAACTGAATAAGAAATGGACGAAAAGTTATGCAACGTAATCATAAAGAGACTTTGCAAAAATAAACCCTTTTCAATAGCCCTTTGCCATTTACGTTTATTTTATGGCCATGTTCTCTGTGCTTTGTGTGCATGTGTGTTGTGTCAGTAGTAGTGAGACTTTAGACAAATTGGAATGTGACTATGGTTTATTTCCATGTTCTACGTTGCTGTTAAATTCGACGCTTCCATAAGCAGTCGTAGGTGCACAAAGAACTCTCAGCTTATAATGCCGAGATCTGAGAATAATTGTGGATGATGAGAGTGGTGTCTTTAATTTAAATGCGACTGTTCTGTAATACTAGTCCAAAATACAGAATACAGTTTGGTTTAATCCTTTGTTAAGTGTGAGTGTGTGGGAGATGATACATTTGAATAGCATAGTATGCGTGATTTTCAGACTTGCGATGAGAGATGCTTAAAGCACAAAAAGGATTTGTCATTTCATGGTCCCTGATCACCAATTCGCATGACGTTAATTATACTCGTGTTACATGGATATACAAGCACAAGCGGCTTTTTAAACAGAATAGCATAGTGAATTAATTAGCCAAGTAATATTATTTATAGATAATTCTTGGATACATCGACCATGCATCTTTCTGCAAGTAATGGAATGGAATTCATTACTGATGTTAATGTAAGTGAGAGGGGATCATAGAGCTTAAAATGAAGTGGGTGCTATATGATCACATAATGCCGACAACACTGATTGTTGGTAATGAACTAGACATTTTTTTTTGCATTACTCAACCGAAACATCATCATCATTGTAGATTTGTGATCATGATTAGACCTCTAACTAAACAACAAAACAAAGAAGAACTGAATGAATGATTTGAGTGGGTACTCAACGCTAATACCACATGACGCTAATAATATAAACTCTAGTCGTATATACTTCGTTTACCATTCTAATAAGAATTTATACGAGCTTCAATTTATTGGCTCTAATTCTGGGACATCAAAATAAGCAATTTCTTTTCACGAGCTAAATACTCAGTGACATTAATTTCAGATTGAGCTGCTTACACTTAATTATCTACTCCAGTGACGATATAGTAATACATTGAGCTATAATTATCATGTTGTCGAGTTGCCACTTGCCACTATAGTAGTTCACGATCTTGATTTTGAGGAACATATCACATGCTCTGATAGAATTAGTTAAAGGCTAAATCTGGCTAAGCACTTCAATCAATCCTTATAAAATTTGGGTGAACACGTTAAAATTGATTATCGTAACGTGTCGTGTATCCAGCCATAAATCTAGAATTACAACTTTATTGGTATTGTACATGGCCTAGTTAAAAATCTAGAACTTGACCATTTTTGAACACGCATTGTAACTATCAATAATTGGGTAAAACACAGGCTGATCCTGGCACAGAGCTTATTATTATGAGAAATTATCCACACTTTCTAACATTTTGTCCATAAATATTATTGCCACTTCAATACACGAACATTATTAATATATCCTCTAGCCATATTGGTTTAATAGTGCATGGCATGATCCTAGCTTGGCAATATCACACAAAAATTCAAAGAAAATTATCTTTAATGACTAAATTCTACTATTATACAATCAGTTCTAGGTTCCATTAACATTAGGAGTACCGTACATTCGTGGTTCTATGAAATGTTCATCTTCATGATGCCTTTTTGGTTGTAGTTTTGTTAGTTTCTACCACATAAAAATTTCATTCATCATGCTTGAATGAATGATATAAATACACTATTTTTCCACATCGTTGCTTAAATAGGGGTTTTCCGTGATTTTTCCATGATTTGCTCCACGAGATGACAAAAAATGCAAATAAAAAAACGAGTTGGAATTCACAAAGGAATTCTTAGTAACATCCCAGATATATTCAACAGACCATAGAAAAAATCACTCTCTACGGTGAGCATTTTACCGAGAGTGAATACCGAAGAATAGTCATGTAGATTTTTGGGATTCACCTTGTTCTTCATTTCGTGGATGAATTCATGAATGATATACATAGCATGCTTCATTGCCGTCGTTGCCTCCGTATTTGTCTTCGTCATACACCCAAACCGCATTTTTTTTACTAGAGTAGACGTATACGTTGTTGCTGTTGTTGCAGTCACCGTCATCTCTGGTACCTAACCTAGCAGTTAGTAGAATTCTTTCTATAAACATCATCTTACATGAAGAATATAATATTTCTGTGTTTACTTTACTTATTATACGTACGAACACCTCTTCGTAGTAATTTTTGGCCATTTTTTTTACATTGTCTTCCACCGCAACGTAAACTTGGCGTGTTATCTAACCTACTGTCATGGTTCACGGCTATATGATCACAAATGATCACTTTTAGTATAATCATCGTATTGCACGTTTTATATATCCATTTAAGCGTATGACGACGACTCCTCTCCTGTCTTTAATAATGAACTACGTCATGATGGTCAACAAAACAAGAAACAGGTATTATGCAGTCTTCTCCTCCTTCTCCGTTTAAGGCTTATATTTTTTGCGATGACTATTATTATTACGTGATGCACACATAACATAATATACTTACCATTAAAAAATCTTTTTGGGGATGGATGTCCGCAACATAAAAGCATCAATGTTTTCTTTGAGGTCTTTCAGTTCGTAAACTTGAATATCGCAATCAACATCACCTTTGCGAAATCGCATCTTAAGACTTTTCAGTCACCGCTGCTCTCTTGTCTATTAAGAGAGCATTTTATCCAACTACTTGAGCGTACTTAAGTACGCTTGCAGTCATAAAAGATTGCATTTTTCTGAGCTAATACCCACATAGCTCATGTAGCAAGTTATTTTGGCATGTTTAGTAATAAATCAATTGTATAGCTATTTCTGTTGCTGTTTTAATATATCTGTGATGGGTATATAGATTTTTAGGAACATTTACTGAACCATTTTTTATCTCTTTTTTTACCGCTGAACGCCAAATCGTTCAAGTATGATCATATCCTTTGGAAATACAAATACGCATTCGATGGTGGTTACATATTATGAGTTTCATAGCGAAGATAAGCAAAGTCACTAATTTTGCAATCCAAGCACTCCTTGGCATTTCAAGCCAGCCACAAGTTCATTCACAAGATTTCTAGAGTTAATTTTCCTTCATTGTCTGGCATAGTTCTTGCTGACCAGTCATCTACTTTTGTGTAAGTGTGTGAGTGCTTGTAATGAGACATTGTATTTGAAGACAAGTTTACTCCAGCCATAAATTAATTACCCTTTTCTGGCGTGCCTGTTTTTGTGTTGTAATTTGTTTCGTTGTTGAACTCTGTGGTACGCAATATCCGGTTGGAGCTCTTCACAAGAGTTTTTATGAGGATTCCACTAACAGTTGTTGTTGTTGAACCACTAAAGCTCAGCCAAAATGTCAATGTCCATCACGCAGAGAAGAACTTCTCAAAAGTTTTACCGGAGCACAGAAGAGCTGACCCAACCCGAAGTTTCGAAACTGCAAGGTCAGCTTCCAAAATGGGTACAAGGCTCGTACATACGCACGGGCCCTGGTTTATTTGATTTAGGGGAAAAAATTCCAGAGAATTCAGGATCAGGATCCTCTGGATTTACCCTGAACCATTGGTTGGATGGCTATGCAATTATAAGTAAATTTCAAGTGAGCGATCAGAGTGTGAAATTTGAGAAAAAGTTTTTAAAATCGGATTCTTATAAGCGCGCAATAAAAAACAACAAAGCGTGTGTCTGTGAATTTGGAACCCCGGGCAGTTCAGATCCAACACGAAGCTGGTTGAGCAGATTGTATAATGCTATCGTAAGTTTAAAATAGTCACAAGAAAATGAAATAACAAAAGAAATGAAATAACTTGCTGGTATTGTAATGCAGATGCTTTTCTTGGAAGCACTGTTTGGTTATGCATGCTTTCTCTGCCCTTTTACATGATGTTTTGTTTTCTTTGTACCTTTATACTTTTCATAGATTCCTGAGTTTACGGACAATGCCAACATCTCTGTATTCAACGTGGGTCAGAATGTGTTTGTCAGTGGGGAGACCTGTTATTTTTATGACTTGAATGTTTCCAGCATTTCTGCTGGACACAAGTGGGATACAAATCGGGTTTTTGGAGTACACAGTGCTAGTCCACATCCTTTGACAGATAGACATGGCTACACGTACAATATTGGATCTTCGTATGCCCCATCGTTGAAATACTGTTTCATAAAGATTCCTCCCACGGACCACACCAAGGACCCGAAAGAAGTCTTGAAGAAAGGCAAGGTTTTCAGCACTATTCCTAGCCGATGGAATAGGAATGTTATGAGCTACAATCATAGGTCAGTGTTGTTCTATTGTACTATTTGTATCTATGAGTTTAGGGCAAATGCTTTTTTATAATATACAGCACCAACAGTAATACAACTGTGCAATTGGCTTATTACTCATGTATAAATGTACTTTAGCTGCTGAAAGTTTCATTCAGTTGATTCAATGAAGTATATCTCCAGTTTAGGTATATTGATATTTGTTCAACTAGTATGCGATTATAATCATGCCGATAATTCAGAATCTCAAAGTTTATTTTCATTTCCTTCTCGTACGCAATATTCCAAAGTATTCTTCAAGAGATCCCGTTACCTCATATCTTTTCTATCTATAGACAATGGGAACATGTTTCTGACATGACATCGAATTATTTTTTTTTTGACTTTGTGCAAATCAATGTGGGAAGTATGCATGACTTCTCACACGATGAAAATGCCTATATGCTTTGTTCCCCTTTCAATGAATTCCTCTCTTTCTTTATTTCCACAGTTTTGGGCTCACAGAAAACTATATTGTGTTTATTGAGCAACCATACGTGGTGAGCTTGAACAAAATCTTGAGTTCCGTCCTGACCAAAGGACAATGCTTTAAGGACTGGGTTGAATGGAATCCAGAGTGTAAGAACCGCTTCTATGTCATCGACAAATCCAGTGGCAAAGTCGTTTCCAATGCGGAATTCATGTCTGACGAAGCTTTCTTCTTTGTTCACATGAGTAAGTATGAAAGAATTATATTATGCACTATATTACTCGGTATATGTACCTATTATTATGATACCTACTACCTTCTTGACTTAAGTAACTGTATAATAAAGTCATTAAAGCTTTTTGTGTCGGTATGTATTGTTCTCCCCACTCTAAAGCTTATACTGGATAGCTCGACAGTGTCGAGTCGACACTCGACAGTAGCCTGTTTCAATTTAGCCTTGAACGGGCGTCATTTTATTATCTCATCTTCACGAGCGTAGCATAAACATAATAACGTTCACTTCTCGTTTCTATCCTTACAGTTAACTGTTATGAAGATAATGGACAAGTGGTTGTTACACTGTCTCGTTACGACAGTCCAGAAGTTTTGGATACTCAAGATCTTTCAATATTGAGGCAAGGCGGTACAGATGGAGATGACACGAGAGCTTGTGGCCATCAATACATTATCCCCATTGACGCTGATGTGAATAATGTATCAGAAGGAGTCAATTTGGTAAAGGTCCTCAACAGCAATGCAACCGCGTACAAGCAAGGCTCTCAAATTATCCTCACTCCAGACGTCCTCACTGGCAAAGGCTTAGAGTTCCCTGCTATAAATAAAAAGTTCCTCGGAAGGAAACATCGATATTATTATGCATCTGGTCTGACTTCCCTCGCCGAATACAGAAATGCTGTGGTAAAAGTTGATATGGAGGAGAAGAAAGCGATCTGCTGGAGAGATAATGCTAACCAAGTTGTGGGGGAACCTGTGTTTGTTCCAAATCCTGATCTGGATTACGAAGATGCAGAATCAGAGGATAATGGTGTGCTCATTTGTCCTATTACGGACTACAGAGAAGAGGCCTGTGACCTTATTGTATTTATCGACCCAAAAACTATGACAGAATTGGCTCGCGCACAATTCCATTCGCAGGTACGCTAGTAATAGCTGTGTTTAAAATATGATTTTTAGTTTAGTATTTTTTGGCTTTTTTAGCAGGCTCCCTGAGTAATTTTTATTTAATTGATGAAATTTTTTATAATTGCTCTTTTAGGTGCCTCCAAGCATTCATGGTCTGTGGCAACAGTCCTAAACCCTATCGTCCTCAAGCCTGCAGGCAAACGGCCTGAACACCTTAGAAAAAGATGGTATCATATCACAAAAGTTTACTCCTAACCCGAAGTCCCTTCGTATAATGTCGTATACATTGCATTTACTCTGACGGTACTCGATGACACATTGTTTGTAATTCGTGTGCTTTTACTTCCGGTGTGTCGAGGAACCTTCCCTAATTGTTTAGTTCTAATAATTGCTTTGCTGTATGTTTGTAGAGCACTTTCTTGTTTTATATTTTTTGAGTAAGTATTTATTGAATATAACAAAAGCTTATTTAGATCTAGCGCGAATTTCTTCGCAATAAAAGTAATTTCGTTACCAATACCTTATTTGTAATTTATAATTTCACTCTATTTCTACAAATATTATATGTGTCCCTTTTTTGACCTGAATCTCATTTCTAAGAGTAAAATTTATTTTGTAATGATTGAAAGAAAAAATTGAATGTCAAGGGCAAGAGCCAATTTGTATGGATCTTGGGTTAACCGCATTAAGTTTTTTGTGATTATGTACTTTTACATAAATACAAATTAGTGAAAGAAAATTTTATTTCATAATCTATAATAATTGTTTGCAATAGTAAATGAGACTTCACTTGTTCATGTGTTTTTTTTGTTCTTACAATTTCATTGTGATATTTTATCAAGTATGTTGAGCATACCTGATCTTCTGCTATACACGTTTGACATGTTGTTATGTATCTAAGCGTTTGTAGTAAACGTAAGTATAACCAATACCAGTGTTATGTAAGCAATTTGTGTGTTGGATATGAATATATTAAATGAGATAACCAGTTTTGTCATGATGCGAAATTCATGAAAGTTTCACAGTTAAATATTTTCGACTTATTTGTATCATTATTTTTAACATGTTTGCACTCTGAAAAGGGTTACTACATTTTTCCCGATGCTACTAGACTTTATTATGCTAGTCTTCCTCTTTGTTGCCGTCCATGTCGAGTAGAGTTGGTATGCATGTTCTACTCTTTCCATGTACTTGAGGTTATACGTAACATCGCCATTTATATCTTCTCGAATGGCTTCTCAAGTTCAAGTCTACAATATTAGATAGAATACTTGACATTGAAAAGAAAATTGAACCCCAATTCATTTAAAATATTTACTATTGCAGTGGATGCAATCAGCTAAACAGTTTGAATGATCACATATTTTAATGAACCGCACAATGACGAAACGTAAAGCACACAAAATTAGAAATTCATTACCAAACATTGACATTGTTATGTAACGAATATTTGTCAATTTTTCAGTGGAATCACAGTGTATTATGCTTCATTATCCACATGTAACTAGATTTAATAGTCAAATATGTGTTTTTTATTGCTCAACCAAACTCATCTCAACTAATCTCTACATACATATGCACAAAGTGCCACGTACCCTCTGCAAAAAAAACCCTACAAACAAATCTGGAGAAGTGCCGGTAATGTTGACTATAACACAGAATATAGGACACATTAGTAACGTTCCACCCAGAAGGATTTTCATTCATTGTCGCTGGAAAGCTATAAACAAAGTGCAACCTTCATCTTATGATTAGCTTTGCCATCTACATTAGCTTGCTCATTGTTTTTAACCACTGGGCAAGGACAAGTATTAATTTGATATGTAAAAAATACTTGGTCTGTAGTAAACTGCCTGCAAACTGAATCAATATTTTTTCCGAGAGTTTGTAAGCATTCCTTCAAATATTTAATTGTTGACCCATATTTTTTACCACAAAAAAGCAATTTAGTAGACCAATTAGAAGCTGTGTACAATGACAATTTGTAAGGGTATGTTTAATTGGAGAAACAACGGGCATTGCACCCAGTGCATTCAATTATGGTCTAAATACCTTTTGTTTTGTCGTCTATCTTCTAGAGAATATTATGCATATGGCAAGTAGTAGCGATTATTAGCATTTAGAATTTTATTATAGCTTTATCAATCATAAACAGTTATTTTTTCTACGAATCCATTACTCAATGAGATGTTTCTGCTAAAAAGAGAAAGTCTACCCTACTGTCCTGTTTATGAGCACATGATGAAGATTCTCCTCAAAGCATGCCTATGATTATGATCTGAAAGATTACAGAACGCAATATTTTTCATGCAGAGCTCTAAAACGCCAAACACCACTGATAACTATTGTCACGTATTACTCAAAAGTAAAATTTTGATAGACGCATCATGATTCATGTCATAATGATACCCTTTCTTTTTCTGTTTAGACCAACCACATGACTGTTTTGCTGCAGCCAACAAAATTAAATTGGCACCAAACTAAAATCTTTCCCATTGCAGCCCTCTAACAGTCCCTTTTTACTGTTTTATTTTCGTGTTTAAACCTTTGGAGTTAGTAAGAAGCTTTGCGCATTTTGTTTGTATGTCTGTGGCATTTTCAGAGAGTGAGTGAAGTAACGTTTATAAACCTAAAGTATGTCACAGTCATTGTCACAGATGAACCGATCTTGAGGCAGGCTAGTCGTGTAGTGTGGCAGTTCTGTACATACGAAAAAAATTAGCACATGAGTTTGCTATAATCACTTAAAAATTTGATGGCACGATAGATTCATATCTTGAAGTTGAAATGCCTAAGCTTTATCCTAGTAAGCTAAAAAGGCATATCCCACTAATAGCATATTAGTGATTTGCTTTTTTAATCCATATTATTATTTATTCGAGTGCAAATACAACTTGCTAACTCACTGAATTTAATGAGTCATAATTGTACTGAATGGAAACACTGATTTTCGTGGGAGTGTGAGCATAAATGCATTGAAAGCATGTATGGGGAATGAATGAAGCGAAACAAAGTAAATAAAACTGCTCGGCCGTTTTAACCACGACATACTTCACGCTCAACTACTTAACGTTAACTGCGTCTTTTTATGACAACTCTCTCACCTGCCTGTGCTATATTGTGCCATGTACTACATTTACTACATAATAGTGTTCTTTATCTGATAAGTTTATTTAGCCCTTATGTGCCAGCTAAACATTGGTTATGCCACAAGAACTAGTACACTAATCTAAATTTTAAACTAGTACTTATTCTTTGGGCAAAAATATCAGTCTAAGGTATGCATTACCATTGCAAAGTTATGCTCCTATATTGTTGATAGTATTTATATAGTAATTGTGTTCATTTTCTTAGAAGAACTGCAAATTGACATGGCTTTTACACAAAGAGACTCACAATGTAATGTAAACAGTAACATTTCTATCCCTTCGTGTAAGGACATAACTCCCTCTGCTCTTCCGTTCAAGCATTGTTGAATGAAGGTGTAATATTTTTCTATGCATCTCAAAGGGGCTTGGGTTGTGCACGAGTTGTATTGATGAATATTATTAAAGAACGAGCAGACAAGGAAGTGTCGTTAATGGGTTCCTACTACCAAATAATATAGTCATGTAATGATATAACTATAAAAAAGGTTTGCACGTACATATAATTTTGATCTATATGAGCCCATGAAAATTGAAAGTGTTCCCCATGTAAAAAAGGAACTCATTCCTTCCTCTCACTTTCAAGACCCTTCATTGTTGTCGAAGCAAGTTCTTCATTTTCGTCATCGCCTTGTAGAGGAATGAGTCACTTGAAATTTTGCAAGTGTCAAGAAAAAGTAGTTTGAGAAGATACTAGTTCCTATTTGTTCATAGTGTCGTGCATAAACGGAGATAGTCGTTTTATGCATTAATGTAGAGGGCCTTGTCCCTAAAGATGTTGGTGCATAGAAAAACAACAATTTATTAGTTCTTTTTCCCTTTGTGAAATTTAATTCAGAGGAATCTCTTTAAAGAGATTGTTGGTGTGATTTTTGTGAGCGATATTGGATTCTGAATGGAAAAAAGTTGTGTACAGAGTACAAAAGCTGCATGATGGAATAACCCTTTCGTTACTATCAGCTTTTATTTGACAAGTGAAATAGAGGCAAAGTAATTTTCATATAGAAGCCTTTTATTTCTGGAAATTTGTTCACTGGCATTCTTTCGAGATTATTGGATATTTGGATTCATTGTCAGAATATCTGAAGAGGATAACATTGAGAATTTTACTGGCTGCACAAACAAGGGTGCTCGTGCGACATTTTGGAAGTTCATTAAAAAGTAAAATTAGGTGGAAAAAGCAATATCTTGTGATCCTTGAATAAGAAAAGAATTGGAAAAAATACGAGATGCCGGGATCAGAGACGGATCTCGGTAAACTTTTCCAGAGTAGCGAAGAGTTAAATGAACCTGAAGAGGCAACGATACAAGGTAAAGATGCTCTCCATCCTCAATTCAATGAATAAGCTGCATAATATACATTATTATTATTATAGAATATTATTCTACACTTTGAGTTTCGTTTGCTCCAAATAATATACGTGCTCCAGAATTCGTAATACTTGTTTATCAGGAAGTATTAATGTTTTTACGGGAATATGTTGCAGGTCAACTTCCGGAGTGGCTAAACAATGGAAAATTTATACGTGTAGGACCAGGTTTATTTGAATTGCCTGGAGAGGGGTCCAAACCATTTACATTAAACCATTGGCTCGATGGTATGTCAACTATTCTGATTTTTCCTCCAAGATCATGGAATTTCATTTTGCCGATGGATAAAAAGTCTAAAATTAGCATAATAATGTGAGGCAAAATAACATTGTCACTTGCAGGCTACGCAATACTATCCAAGTTTGAGATCAAAGGGAATACAGTGACGTTTGAGAAAAAATTTCTAAAGTCGGACTCGTATACAAGAGCACTCATTGCTCAGAAGCCGGTGATAACTGAATTCGGTAAAATGCGGCGTCTAATTGCAAAGTTACTATAAATCAAACGTTTGGAGCTCCATTAGGTCTCATTTTGCTTCTATTTTTTATTCCTCCAAGGTACAAAAGCCTATCCTGACCCGAACAAGGGATTATTGTCAAGATTGGTGCATTCCATCGTGAGTTTAAAAAAAAATATTTGTTTTCCTTTTGCAAATGAAACAAAGAATGTTCCAGGTATTCAATTGACCTTCCTCATCATTGGAATACTTTTGCATAGAACCATTTTTGATTGTACGTTTTTTGATAAAATTGGATTGAGCGAAATAGCAGAATCGGTAGTCACACAGAAACAACTGTAACTATCCTGAAAATACATATATTTTTTAGTTTTTATTACATAACATGATGTAGACTAGGCCCATAGACTAACTTCCGTTTTGAAAAATCTCCAAATCCTGTTTGCTCTTACGTGTTTGTCTTTTCTGTGTAAGCCTTATGTAATTCCCTTCACGCGCTGAATACGCTTGAAAACGTTTGATCTTTTGATCTTATATGGACTGTGTATGAAGCGAAATATTGTTGATGACACTTTGCAAACTGCAAATTGAAGGAATGCATGCAAGGTGTAGTTTCTGTGTGGCTGAGATCTAATCCAAGTAGTAAAAAATGCATGGTTAGTCAGTTATCACGTTAGTCCTTTGTTCACGCTGCATGATCATGGTTTGGTCTAGTTACCTATGGCTTATATAACAAAGCAAATAATAATCTCAGCAAATGCGTTATTTTTACACTTTCATACATTCTGAAGTGTGTAGTTAATCGTCTTTTAGTTATGTAAAGCATGAAACATGTATCTAAATAGGCTTTGCAAATTTATTCTGTACAGTCCTGAATTGAGACCATTTCGCACAAAGTATAAATAACTACCTGTACTATCTATACGTATGTGCTATATTTTTCAAGAGCATAATGTGTACAAGATCGTGTTCAATAATTACATTAAAATAATGGCATCGATTCCTTTTTTTGTTTTTTTTGGCTCAGACTGAATAGATGAGAAACATGATTTGCAACTATTTTTTGTTATTTTTATTATTCGTTTTTGTTTAAATACTAATTAAGAATTCGTAAAACTTGTGGACACAGATGCCTGAAATGACGGATAACAACAGCAGCAACATATTCAAGATGGGGAAGGACTATTTCGTGTGCAATGACTCCTGCTTCTTCCGAAAGATTGACACGGATACCCTGAGCACAGGAGAAAAGTACGACTCCCAACGCCTTTTCGGTCTCAACGGGCTGTCTGCTCATCCTCTGAGAGATGAGAAAGGAGACATGTATAATATTGGATTTTCTGCTTTGACGGGTCTCAAATTTTCCGTTATTCGAATACCTGGTAGTGAAGGGGGTAAATCTTCCAAGGAAATGCTAAAGGAAGCTAAAATTGTTTGCAACATTCCAAGTAGCTATGGGCCAAGTTGTGTCTCCTATATTCACAGCTTTGGGATGACTTCAAAGTATATCCTGTTTATTGAACAGCCCTATGTGGCCAGTATAGCTGCCATTGCTTCAGCTCTGATTAAAGGACACTCTGTAAAGGATTGGCTGGAATGGAGACCTAATCTCAAGAATAGATTCCATCTGATTGATAAAGATACGGGGAAAATTGTAAAGACTGAAATCATCTCTTCGTCTCCCTTCTTCTTTCTTCACATTGTGAACTGCTATATTGAAAAGGAGCAGGTGAGAAGATTTTCCTCTAGCAATGTGCATATCATAGCATGTAATTTCAACTAGAATTCTCATCTTAGCAGGATCTTCTCTCATGTAGAGTAGGCTTAAAAGATTTCATTTATATTCATCCGGCCTTCTTTAATTCTATCGCAGTGGATGTACAGATGAGCAACGTGAATATGAAATCCGGCTTACTTTTCTAATGAACACAGACATTTCTTTAACATTAAAAATAACCCTTGTTTCATTCCATGTTTAGATGGTAGTTGACGTTATGGCACTTGACGATCCTGGTATATTGGATGGCATGTATTTATGTAAACTGCGGAACAACATTGTCGAGGACAACGCCCAACCTTCCGGTCGTCGCTTTGTGATCCCACTTGGGAATCACAGGGAGATGCCTCTTGGCGTCAATCTTGTCAAAGTTGAAGGAACAAGTGCGACATCAGTGCGAACGGGAAATAATACTATCACATTGACAGCGGACGTTTTCACCGAGCCAGGCTGTGAAATGCCAGTAATCAATAAAAAGTTTGCCGGGAAGAAACATACCTACTTTTATGCTAATGGGACAATCGCTCAAAATTCATTCAGAAATGCCATATGCAAGCTAAATATGAACGATCGATCGTGCACGTTTTGGAGAGATAATGAATACACATTTCCTGGAGAGCCTGTTTTTGTTCCTAATAATACCAGTGACAGCGATGAAAGTGGCAGGGAAGATGACGGGATTCTTATTGCTGCCATGTCAAACGTCAAGAAAGGGGAAAATGATGTGCTAGTCTTTATTGATGCCCGAAACATGATGGAGGTGGCAAGAGTAAGCTTTAAGGCACACATACCTTCAGCCCTTCACGGATGCTGGGTTTAATTCCACCCTTGTGGGCGGAATTCTTGAATGTCAAGAGTGAATTTGAAGTGAACCGCATTACATGTTAAGGGAACTGTGTGTTTATGCTCATATTATCTTGTTGTCTTATATTCTTGGTCTTTTGTTGTTGAGGCAAATGAAATGAGTGATGTCCGTAAAACAAAAGCTAGAAAAATCACATGTATCAAGATCAAAAACTCATTGATCAAGATGCCTCCTGTATAATGGTATGCATGAGTGAATAGTTTGTGACTTGTCGCATCTGTTAGGGTCTTTTGTTCGATCCCCATTCATAAAATGGAATAGAGCCTTTCAGAGATTTTGTCGTAGCTGAATGAAAAGACAAGAATTACTGTTGCGACTTGTGAGGTATAATGTACTGTGAACATGTGGAAAATTTAATTGTTAGCTAGCCACAATTGTTCTGTTATTGTATATACTGTTTTAAGTGTGTGTGGGTCTTGTTTTTCATAATTTATATTTCTTTGAAAACTTTGCAATAAAATGAACTGTATTTATTTTCTCTACATGAAATAACAGTATAAAGGGAACAATGATGAATGGTTCACGGTGGCAGCTTCCAGCATATTTCAACTGTTTTCATTCCACTTTAACATTTTGAGGGCTGTCTTTAATGGATTAACATTTATGAAAAATGATGAGAAAATGTCATTTTGATACCTATTTCGGAGAAAATACCACGCATTTTTATGATCAAAGCATTAATAAGGCTTTAGTTCGCGGATCGCATGTTTTAAAGATGGGAATGAGACATATTTAATTCATATATAATAGATCCATAAATAGACACATTCTACAACATCTTTCCAAAGTGCCTGTATGCTCGTATTTTGAAGGCTTAAAAATTAAAAATCAGCAACCGCTAAAATAATCTTTTCCGCTGTTTCATGACCTCAATTCGATTTCAGCCGTGATTTTCCATCCACTCGTCGTCGTGATGCCAGTTACGTCTGTTATTATGAGGCATCAATAATAATTTTTCTATTTTGGATGCAAAACATCTTCTAGTGATGGGAATCTGATATGAATATCAGAAAATTTTCTGATAGATCTGATCTGATCCTGATCTGATCTGATTCTGA